>BQNB010014999.1:49905-59905 GCA_026074375.1 Tanacetum coccineum
TGTGAAGTGTGAATCTATTTATAGCTCGCCAAAGAAGATTCTAGCCCAAAAGTTTGTTAGATCCTCCTTCAATCTCAACCATTCTTTTTTTCTTTAATCATTGGAAACACCATCTCATTGGTAAGATCACTTTGGTAATCAGACGGATTTCCAACGTGGCAATCCGTGTGATGTGACACTTTGTGTTTCTTCTGAGTGTGATTCTAGTGTAGAATCCCATCTCTCTTGTGCTTTCTCACATTAGTCGTGATCCTCACTTTGTGAGTTTAGCCAATAGAATGCGTTTGATGACGACTTACTCTGCCCATGTGTACTTGATCCCATGAATTGTCCTTTATATCCCTTAATTGATAAAATCCCCATGATTTTAACCCCTTGGTAAAATTGAGAAGACAATGAACAGTAAAAACGGATTTTCCTGCTTTTTTAACTTATAAGAGTTGGGGTTTCACTTCGTTGACCCAGGATTTATAATTGTTTGACTTTGGGCTTTTAACGGGATTGGGCCGTGGGTGATTGTTTTGGGCTTTGGAAATGTTAACATGTATGGTTTTTTATTTGTTATAAGGGATAACGCCCGTTATCTTTTTATTAATAAAAGATAACGGGGTTAGGTTTTAGGGTTAATTTTGCAATTTGGTGATTTTTAGGGACTGCTTTTGGGATTTTAGATTTTGTCTTGTTGTGACTTTGACCAAGGGTTGACTGAGGGTTGACTTGATAGCATTCTCCCGGCTCTTTGTGTGCTCTTCCGTTCCCGTGTCCGTGTTTGTCCGGTTTTGACCGTTTTCTTGTGATTTTTGCTTTATCCGTACCTACACAATCACAAAGACAAAACAAGCAATATACAAGCCTTTTATGCACAGTTTTGGTCTTTTTAGGGTCTATTTTGATATAAAATGGATATGTGTTTTCACACATATCAAAATTCCCCAAACTAAAGGCGATTTGTGGTCCCTCACGTAAAATTATATGCCCTTATAAACCAAATACCTCAAAACTTCCCCCAAACGAAAACATTACAAGTAGCAAAGATTTTTATGGAGAGAGCTAAGAAATCACAAGTTATAAAACACCCCTATTTCCCATTTTCTAAAACCTCTTTTTCATTTTCATTTTTTTTACACTAATAATATAGTTGAGATAATTTTGACTTTTGTTATTTCCATAACTGTTAGGGATCATAGAACAAGATGCATTTCGATTCCGAGAATGCCCCAAAAAAGGATAAATTCATCGTTCCCGACTTTTCACTTATCCAAACCAAGCTTAAAACAAAAATCACAGCTAATATCAGTAAGGATGCTAACACTACTCATATTTGCAACTTGTGAACTTTTTACTCCTGACATTTATTATATCTTAAGCGAGTGTGCTTATCTTGAATTTCAACCATGGATCAACTTTTTGCAACATACTATGTTTACTTTCCACCTTAGAATAGTGAGTTTGAATGCGAGATCATCCCATTACGACTTTTCGGTCTCGTCACATCACAACCTTACGCTAAGTACCAGCTTTTTTACACCCACAGAGACTAGGATATCGGCTCATGGACTTAGGTTCAATACTCTCAGGTTTCCACAGAATATTCATAGCTTATAAAATAGAATAGTCAAAGTGCAAAAGCATATTTGAATTTAACAAAAAGAAGTCAATTATTAATTCAAACTTAATTATCTAGACATTAATGCAACTATAACCCTCGACCTTTTAGAAGGCTGCAACATCGGTTGTGAGCCGGCAAGATGCAACAAACTTTTATCAGTCTCGGATTTTTATTCTTACTATGGGCTTTCTTTAGAAGACTACCAATCAGTTTGTGAGACGGCAGAGGTAGAAACGTTTTATCACCCACGCTTTTATTATTATATTTATTTTTTATCATTTTTTATATATATATTTATTTATTTAAAGAAAACTTCTTTTTGAAAAATTCAAATATAAATTTGAACTAAGACTAAATTTTTTGCTATATATTACATAAAAATTGTTGATTTAAGTTTAATCTCCAAAAACAGCACGTATATTAATCCGGTTAAGAGCTTATGGGGAAAAGCAACAAGTTACATACATTGCGCATTAAGATTTCCAAATAATCCTTGATTTAGCATCCTACTCATACTTAACACCTATCATCCTTTCATTTTCAGAATTAGCGAACGCTTAGCCTAAAAGTTAAGGAACAAGCTAGAGCTCAACACGCTCGATCGGGTCAAAATTTACTCTTATTCTTACCCAGCAAGAAAGTCAAAATTGTGACAAAAACACTTATTTTATTTTTGAAAATTTAAATTTTTTTCATATTTTTGAAAATTTGGTGGGAAAACGGGGTACGTGAGAACAACGGGTAAAAGTAGGCAAGATCATATCGAAGATATACTACCCCATACTAAAATCAAACATTGTCCTCAATGTTTCCTAGCCTAAGACTTAAAAACCCCATACTAGAACTCAAAAAGTCTAATGCATAACTCAAACATGAAGAAAGTATCACAAAAATCTTTAGCCATTTATCAAGTGTGCTAAAAGATAAATGTTAGACGATAATAATCTTTAGGATATCGGATTTCCCCAAACTAATGGCAAGCAAAGGCTAGGAAGCTCGAGTGGACCGGGACAAAACACCGAACACGAGAGTCTTCAAAAAATTTGGGTTTATCCTGCAAACAATCACAAGTACAAACAACAAACACAAAGAACGGAAGAGTACAAGCCTCCTCACAACACATTAGAAATAAGAAAGAAAAATAGAAAATGGATAAGCATGGGGTGCCTCCCACGAAGCGCTTTGTTTTTTGTAACCGAGTCACATAGCTTGACTCGATCCCTGAATTCATTCGTCCTTAGGGAGAGTAAATGGAAGAGAAAATCTCAATCGGGCTTTCATTAATGTTTGGACAAACATTAAAGCACATGAAAGTTCCATCCTGATGAGATGCCTAACCGCTTTCGTGGAACAGCGAGGTCCAAAAATGTATCCTTATTCTGCGGGAGGAAAGTAAGGAGAAACCTCGAGGTCGGTGAGAAATGGAGAAAAAGTCCTAGTGATAATATGTGAAGGAATCGTCACTTCAACATTATTCACACCTCCCTTTGGGTCAAAACATTCACCTCATTAAAAGCTCATCAACATTGGGGGGGGGGTTTTTATACACTGGGTGCATTGGGCTCAATATTGAAGGTTAAACGTTCATGAGTGGGATTTTCGTTAAGCAAGTTGTCAATAATGTCCTCTTCCGAGTCAAAATCACTTTCAATACCTGGTGGTATCGAATCATCTGGTCCGGAAAATATATCGATCTCTTCCCTATTGGGGTCACTATTCTCAATAAGAGTAGTAGATGTAGAAAGAGACTCGATAGTTGTATAAAGATTTTTCGGTGACTAGGAAGATGAATTACTGCAAAGCAACGACATTCGATTGATGTAATCCTCGTGCTCTCTAACAATTCCTGGAGGAATCGTGATAATTTCACCGGTGAATTCATGGTGAAGAGGATCACTCTTGGGAGAAAAAGTTATCAAAGGTTCATTCTCTGGTTCATTCCTAAGTTGTTGTGGAGATGAATTATCATATAACAAATTCTTAACAAGACGGATTTCTTCCTCTAGATCAAAGTCGGCTTTCTCAATTCCTGGTGGAATTGGATTGATATGAGCGAGTTCACCGGAGAACTCCTCGAGAAGATAATCAAACTTAGGTGAAGAATCAATTAAAATATCACGGTTAAGCAAAGATTCGATAAGATTAGACTCGGCATTGAAATAATGCGGATCAATCTTTGGAGAAATGATTTCTTCGTCAACAAAAAGAGGGTTCGAATAAATCTTGAAATTTTCCATTGGAACATCCTCATCAGAAAGTGACTCGTCATCACTAGAGGTGAAATCGTCGTTTGAATCAAAGAGAGGATTCGAGAAAGTTGTAAAATCATCACAAACTGGCATATCACACTCACTTTCATTTTCGGAAAAATCCTCGGACTCACTTGGGATTGGGACAAGGTTCTCAACACTAGACTTTATTAATTCGTCCGATTCCTTTTCAGGAATAGTGTCAAGTTGCTCGTCCCCCATTATGAGAGAGTCAACGGGCTCCTTGGTTGATAAAACGGGAGTGATCGCTTTAGGCCTTCTCCATATAACAGTATACTCATCATCGTCATCATCGAAGTAGAAAAGCGGACGATTCCAGCTTGGACAATTAATATATTCTGAAAACTCTTCACTGATATTTCGCACATCTTCAAGGAGTTTACTCATCAATTCTTGAATATCCTCTTGTCGATATTGCTTGTCCATCAAAGCATCTTTAATTTCGCCAAAACTTTCCCAAGCTATCAATATAACCTTTGGTGTTACTCCAAAAGGTATACGACTAAACTTCCTTAAGAAAGTGTAAACGTCTTTCAAAAAGTTGTCTCTAGCTACTTCATCGTCAATCATAGAAGAATTCTAATATGGAATAAAACTTTGAGCTGCCGTCTCCTTCTTTTCTTGTTGGCTTCCTTTAAGAATTTGCAAATCATCCATAAGTTTAAGAAGCAATTCTTGCATAACTTCAGGTTGATTCTGCTCTTCTCTCATAGTCTGCTTAATCTTAAGAAATCTCTCCTCAGCAAGCAATAGAGCCATGCACTTTTCATTAGGAGGTATATGATCATACTCCTTTAAAAAGGCTTGTATAGCTTCCATTAGGGGGGGGGGGGGGGGGGGGGGGGGGGGGGGGGGGGGGGTGGTGGGGGGGGTCTATCAATGATCATTGCAAAATTTCTCTACTTGTCTCTTGAGGAGGATAATTGACGGGAAACTGCGGGGGTTGATATTGGTCAAAACCAAAAGAATTAGGATAATAGCAAGAATTTTGCTCATAATAATCTTCATTCATTTGTTGACATTGAAAAGTTTCATGAGGGCCCCCGCAATTTTCACAACAAAGATATTGTTGAGAAGAACTTTGAGAATTTTGTGGAAAATAATTATCATTAAAGTTTTGATTGTAACACGGCTCCTGTTCATAGACAAGCGGGAACTGTGGTGGACAATCATAACCATAATGAGCATTATTTCCACATAACTCACAGTGGGCATGCTCGAAGAAGATCATTAAATCGATCCCAAGCCTCGTAAAACGATTCGTCAAATCTTTGTTGAAATCTCGTGATTTCGTTTCGAAGATTTGTCGTTTTTGAAGGAGGAAAGAATTGATTAATGAATTTTGAAACAAGATCATCCCATGTCAAAATTGATCGAGGAGGTTCTTTTTCTAGCCAAATCCGGGCTGAACCTTCAAGAGAAAATGGAAAAAGCATAAGCTTAATTGACGTGCTCGGGATGTCCGAAAATCTCATCGTTGAGGTGATCTTATTGAAATAACGGATGTGAGCATGTGGATCCTCTTTATCATGTCCGAAAAACTGTTTGTTTTGAACAAGATTGATCAAACCATGCTTTAACTCAAAGTTAGCATTGATTTCAGGAATTACAATTGCATCCTCGTACCCCTCGGTGGGTGCTTGGAGCAATTGTGCCATAGTCCGGTTATCGGCCATCGGAACTAGGGGAGGATTAACAAAAGGTTCTTCTAAATTAAATGGTTCTACAACAGCCGGTTGGGCTTGTTGTTGATGGTTACGGTTGCGGGTTTGAGAACGAGTGCGCATGCACAAAGTAGAAAAAGAAAATTAAAAACAAATATATTTTTTTATATATTTTTTTAAACAAACTAAATTAACGGATAACGAGATAGACAACTTAAACCAAATAATCAAATTTACTTCACGGTAGCTCTTAAAAATTTTACTTTTTAAGGTGAGCCGTATTTCGTAAATGACACAAATGGTAAGTTTTTAAATCTTTGATTCGAGTTGGGAACTTACTAATGGATAATACCTCAATTGAAGGTATTATTTGTTGGTGTTCTTTTACCAACTTTGTTTATTTTATTTTTTTATTATGGACAATTTTTTATATTTTTGATTTTTTTATATGATAATTATACTAAAAGAAAAGAAAAATATTTTTTACTTTTTATATTTTATAATTTTTTTTATTTTTGATTTTTTTTAACAAAAACAAAACTTTCAAAAATGAAAGGGTCTTCAAATCACGATCAACAAACTTCAAACGAGAGAATCTTAATCACAAATCCCCGGCAACGGCGCCAAAAATTTGATTCGTAGAATCTAACACACGTAAAATATAAAATATATAATACGATGGAAAATTACCAAATTACCCTTGAGGACAAAGGTAAAAAGGAAATTCTTCAAAATATATATAATATAATACGTATATTAAAGGGAAATGTATGATTCATGGGTGTTATCCCAATCGGACTTGGTTGAAATTGAAACCACGTTTGACTGCTCGCGACAATGATCTTGAATTGAAGACAAAGTTTGGATTGATTAACTACTTTTAATAATTAAAATTAACAAATTCTAACAATTAAGCGTAAAGAATACAAATGACGAGAAATCAAAATTTAACTAAAAACGCAAAACGGGACCCTTAATCGGAGGTCAAAAACCCTAAATTACTAAAAATAAACCTAACTTAAATATTTCTTTTTAAATGGACTCTATTTGACTAAAAAGTAAGTTTAAAAAAAACTAGAACAAAAACAGAGTTAAAATGTGCATTAAAATACGAAAAACGAGAACGAGGACAAATCCCGTTCTTTAAAATTAAAATTTTGCAAATTAGACCCTACGAAAGCAAAAATAATTTTCCTATGAACTTTATGATAAAAAAAAATTTCTAAAAAAGATATTTATTTTTTTGATTATTTTTCTATTTTTTATGATTTTTTAAAGTTTTTAAAGAAAATAAATGTAAAAAAAACTAAACGAACTATAAAAAATTCTAGAAAAATTACAAAAGATAGCTTATACTAATTAAAACCTAGGAAAAATAAGCCCGAGATCACAGCTTATTGTATAAGCTGCGAAATAAGCTATAACAGCTTATAAAGCTTATTAGGCTTAAATGTGTATAAAAGTTAAATAGAATGATAGTCTAACGGAAAAGACCCAAGGGCACAGCGGTAGTGTGTGGTGTGTTATAAAGGGTTGAGGTGTTGGGGTCGGGGGTTCGAGTCTTGCTCACCCCCGACTTCCACTTCCCCCCCCCCCCCCCCTTTTTTTTAAAAAAAACTTAAAGAACAAAAGTTGTTAAGGAACCTATTTTAAGCAACTTTAACAAAAACAATTTAAGCTGAAACTCAAAAATAAGCTTTTAAAGAGCTTATGAAGCTACTGCCTCAGAAAGTGAGCTTTTGAGCTCCAAAAAGCTAATTTTCACTTATAAGCTTGCACACAACTCATTTTAAGCTCAAATTTGAAAACAAAAACTATCCTAGAAAGCTAATGATGTATAGTATCTAAATTTGAAAAGCTAACTTAAGTAAAAAACACTATTAAGCTAACATAAATTTGATGTTCTAAAAGGCTATCTCAGAATAAGCATTAAAAACTCAAAAATCTAAATTAGCTAAAAAAAATCTATATGCTATGACAGAAGCTAAGCTTCTTAAATCTAATTTACTCTATCATATAAGCTACAAATAAATTTGATAAAAAAAATATACTTATTAGTAAAATCCACACGTTTAAAATTTAAGTTTTAGTTACTACTGTTTTTGGTTTTTTGAGGTTTTTTATTGAACTTCAAAAGCTGATTTATCCTATGTAATAAGCTTAAACATGAAAAACAAGTTTTAATCTATATTAACCTATAGTGGTTACTATAACCTCTAATGATTTTAAAACTATAAAACCAAATAAGCTATCCTAATTTTTGATCAAAAACCACTACAGTTTAAGACTGCAGTGGTGTCTATCTGATGCAAATGGCAAAGAGGCAAAACCAATATTGCAGGTGACCAAGTTTGTCAATCCTGCACTAGACACTCTCAATGAGTGTGTTTAAACTCAACACAAACAAGATCCAAGCTCAATGAGGCTTGGATCAAATTTTTAACAAGCAAAGGAAAGGGAAAATTCCCCTGGTTATGTAGGGAACGAAAAGATTACGCCTCAAAATTTTCTTTAAACTTAAACTATATGTGATATTTTCAAACCTTTTTAAAAACTTATTTAATTATGAATATGAAACTGACCCAAATTGAAAAACAAAACCTTTTTTTGCTTATGAAGGTCAAACTTCTTAATCCAAACACCCCATTATACTATGGCAACTTTCATTATAACAAGCAAACTTTGTAATCTAATGATACATAATTTTGATATCCAGATAAATGCACAATTTATAAATAAGCCTAATAAGCAATCCTAAGCATATAATAAGCCATAAACAATAAGCTACACTACTTTTGGTTTTTTATAATTTTTCAGACAAGTTAAGACAAATTATAAGCTAGACTATAAAAAGCTAAAACAGATAGCTATATATGATGAATAAGCACAAAGAAGCAGAATAAAGCTCAAATAAGCAACTAGATAAGCATATAGGCAAATAATAAGCAAATTTAAGCTAGGAATTTAAAAACAAAATAGTAAATAGAGAACTTACTTAAGCCTATAACTTACAAAAGGCCAAAAAATTTGCTCAAAGAGCTTATCAACAGCTTTGGCTTATCAAATATAAGCCAGTAAAAGTCCTTGGAAGCTCATCCCTTGCTAGCTTCCCTTCCATAAGCTTAAGAGTCTAATAATCAAAGTATTAAAGCTTAACTGATTTTAAGATTTAATTATATTAAAGACTGAATTGAGCTCTATCACAGATTTTAGAATTGTGGAGCTTTATAAAGAGCTTTATTGGTCGTAACTCATCACTAGAGCTTATAGAGAGCTTTGACAAATTTATTATAAGAAACTCAAATTTCATTAACTTAAAACGGCTTGATTACATTACTTGAAAAGATAAATTTCAAAAGTTTAATGAAAATTACATTGAATTAAACTTAAAAGCTTTAAGCTAAATTTCTAAAAATCTAAAAGATTAAAAAAATAGTTTCTCGTATGTGTGAGAATGAGAAGCTATTTATAGCCTTATGTTGAAACTTCCAGACCCCTTGGTTGTTACACGCTCCTCTCAACATTGGCCCTTGATCATTTCTCAATCATTGGATCCATCTTGCACACCGTTGGATTAAATTTTTGTTACACTGATTGCCAACGTGGCAATCTGTGATTGTGACACCTTTGTGCTTTTTCTGAGAGTAAGATGAGTACAAATCCAATCATTTCCTTGTGTTT
The DNA here is from genome assembly GCA_026074375.1 of Tanacetum coccineum. Taxonomy (NCBI): domain Eukaryota; kingdom Viridiplantae; phylum Streptophyta; class Magnoliopsida; order Asterales; family Asteraceae; genus Tanacetum; species Tanacetum coccineum. Next base: position 59,130 of record BQNB010014999.1, read on the forward strand.
TCTTTCTTGCCACTGTGTCATTCTTTCTTGGGGTTTGACCAATAGGAGCCTTATGATGATGTATTACCCTGCCAACGTGTACTTTGTTCCTTGATTACCTCGTTAACCCCTCAATTTAGATTAAAAGCCACATTGATTTTGACTCGTGGTAAAAGGTTGAGGACGTGAAACAATAAAAAACGGATTTTCCCGCTTTTTTAAACTTATAAATGTTGGGGGGGTGTGACTTCGTTGACCCGAGATTTATAATTGTTTGACTTTGGGCTTTTAACGGGATTGGGTCGTGGGTGATTGTTTTGGGCTTTGGAAATGTTAATAGGTATGGTTTTTATTTGTTATAAATAGGATAACGCAGACTATACTTTTTATTAATAAATGATAACGGGGTTAGGTTTAGGGGTTAATTTTGCTAATTTGGCGATTTTTTAAGGGACTGCTTTTGGGGATTTTGGTTTTTTGGTCTTGTTGTGAAACTTTGACCATGGGTTGACTGAGGTGTTTATATTGATTTGCATTCTACCAGTCTTTGTGTTGTCTTCCGTTCGTTTTGTTGTGTTTGCATGGTTTTAAAGTTGTCTTATTGATTTTGCAATATCCGCACCTACACAATCACAAAGACAAAACAAGCAATATACAAGCCTTTTATGCACAGTTTTGGTCTTTTTAGGGTCTATTTTGATATAAAATGGATATGTGTTTTCACACATATCAGTGTTCATGAAATGTTCCACGTGTCGAACCTTAAGAAGTGTTTGGCTGATCCAACACTAAAAGTG
>BQNB010014999.1:69905-74048 GCA_026074375.1 Tanacetum coccineum
CAATCACACAAGAAGATAAAATGAACTTTTAAAACTCACAGATTCAAACTACTTATAGAACTAACTTTGAAAATGAGATTTAGGCAATGACATCCTTTAAAAACTACTTTAATCTGCCTAAATTAACTAATTAAAACTAACTTAGTACCCCAACCCATTAAAAACATAGTTTTGACCCATTTTCAATGTTAACCCAAACACTCCTTTAAACACTTAAAATGCCTTTTTGAACTTGATTTAGACTGATTTAAGCTACAAACTACCAAGACCAGATAGTAAACAACTTATAACAATCTAAATGAACATATTTCAACAATCCAATAAGCAAAAACAATAAGCTAATAACTAATGCTAATTTTTTGGTTTTTATGACTTTTTTGTATTAAAATCATAAAAAGTAAGATCTAGACAAACAATTGAGCTAAGTAAGCATTAAACACAAATAATAAGCAATTATAAGCTAATATAAACTTAAATAAGCAAATAATAAGCAGTATGAAACAGATTAAAGCTAATAGAGGAAATTTAAGCTTAATTGTAAAGAAGAAACTTACAGGAGCCTTTGCTCTAAACAAGGCTAAGATAAAACCCAAGTGAGCTATCAACAAGCTCTAGCTTATCACAAGGATAAGCTAGTAAAGTCCAATAAGCTCTTCCAAGGTAAGCTTATCATCCAATAGCAACCAAATCCATATTAAGCATAAGGTAAACTGATTTTAAATGTGTAAGTAGATTAATGATCAAATTTACTTCTATCTTAGCTTATAGACTAAGATGAGCTAAGATGAACTTATAAGAGCTTATTTAACAATAGCAGCTTATTTAAACCATATTTTGCATATTAAGTAAAACGGATTAAAACTCAGTATGATAAGTAAACTTGAACTTTAATTAATAAAAACAGATTACAAAGCTTTTAAATGAAAATTACAAGTATTTAAATGACATTAAGCTGAAAATTACAATAAGCTACAAGCTAATTTTTACACTACTCCTAGTTAAGCTCCCTCTTTTTTGTGTGAGTGAGGATGCCCTTGTATTTATAGCAGGATAAGGAAGCTTCCATGTCTCCAAGTCAGTTAGACGCTCCCTTGATCTTTTCCCTTGAATCATTCTAATAATTAGATCCATTTTCTCAACCGTTGGATTGATTTGATGAGTACACGGATTGCCAACGTGGCATTTCATATGTCAGACCCCTTTGTGCTTCTTTTGCACTAGATTTAGTGCAAAATCTTAATCATTGGTGTGTTTCTTTCATATATCCGCGTGTCCTTTCTTGTGCTCTTAGACCAATAAGAGCTCTCAATGTCGTATAACTCTGCCACATCGTACCTTGTCACTTGAATTGTTGAGCCACGTCCTTAATTTGGATTTACCCCATGATTTTGACGCAAGGTAAATCGGAGGAGACAATGAATAGTAACAAATGAAATTTCCCGCGCCCTCTTTCTTTTTATATCTTTGTTTGACCACAGGGTTTGGGGGTTTGACTTTGGGCTTGGTGAAATGGAATTGGGCCGGGTGTTTGGGCTTGGTTATAAGGTTGTGTTATAAAGGGATAACGACCGTTATCTCTTATATTATAAAGAGATAACGGTGTTAGGGCTTTAAGGGTTATTTTTGAAGTAAGGGTTAACTATGAGGGTCTGTTTTGGGTATTTTGGGGTTTTTACTTCACATGTTTGACCAGGGTTGACCAAGGATTGACTTTGTTGACCATTGATAGCAATCTTCCAGCTCTTTTGCACTCTTTTTGTTCCCGTGTCCGTGTTTGTCCGGTTTTGACCGTTTTCTTATGATTTTTGCATTATCCGTATCTACATATTCACAAACAAAATACACAAATACAAGTATATTTTTGCACATTATGATCATTTTAAGGGTCAATTTGGATATAAAAAGGATATGTGAGTTCTCACATATCAAAAGTCCCCAAACTAAGTGATTGCGTGTCCTCACGCAATATTATATGCTCTAAAACTAAATACCTCAAAATTTCCCTAAATTAAATCTTTGAAAAGTAGCAAAGACTTTCGTGGAGAGAGTTAAGAAATCACAAGCTTTAAAACACCCCATTTTCCCATTTTTCAAAACTTTTTTCCTTTTTTTTAAGTAATTAACTAGAATATTCTGATTTTGTTATTTTCATAACTGTTAGGGATCATAGAACAAGATGCATTTCGATCCGAGAATGCCCCAAATAAGATAAATTCATCGTCCCCGATTTTTCACTTATCCAAACCAAGCTTAAAACGAAATCACAGTTAAATATCAGTTAAGATGCTAACACTACTCATATTTGCAAATTGTGAACTTTTCACTCCCGACAATTATTATATCTTAGGTGAATGTGCTATTTTGAATTTCAACTTTGGATCAACGTTTTGCAAAATACTATGCTTCACGTTCCACCCGAGAATAATGAGTTTGAAGGCGAGATCATCCCATGTAGCAAATTTCGTCTCTGCACATCCCAACCTTGCTGCTAAGTGACCAGGCTTTTGACACCCCACAGAGACTAGTATCGGGACTCACGGACCTTAGGATTCAAAGACTCTCAGATTTTTCGTATTCACATAGCTTATAAAATAAAATAGTCAAAGTTCAAAAGCATATTTGAATTTAACAAAAAGAAATCTATTTATTAATTCAAACTTAATGTTAAACATTTATGCAATTATAACCCTCGACCTTTTAGAAGGCTGCAACATCGGTTGTGAGCCGGCAAGAGGTAGTAAACTTTTATCAGCCCACAGCTTTTATTATTATATTTTGATTTTTCATTATTATTTTATTTTTTTACTTTATAATACTTTATATAGAGAAGACTTCTTTTTGAAAAATTCAAGTATAAGTTTGAACTAAGACTAAAATTTTTGCTATACTCTACATAAAAATTGTTGATTTAAGTTTAATCTCCAAAAACAGCACGTATTATTAATCCGGTTAAGAGGTTATGGGAGAAAAAGCCACAAATTACATACATGAGCTCTTAAGATTTCCAACTAATCCTTGCTTAGCATCTCACTCATACTTAACTCTATCATTTTTCGTTCTTCGCGAATTTCCACGAACGTTTAGCCTAAAAGTTAAGGAACAAGCTAGAGCTCAACATGCTCGATCGGGTCAAAATTTATTCTTATTCTACCCAGCAGGAAAGTCAAAATTATGACAAAACACTTATTTTATTTTTGAAAATTTTTAAAATTTTTCATTTTTTGAAATTTTTTTGTGGGAAAACGGGGTACGTGAGAACAACGGGCAAAGGTAGGCAAGATTATATCGAAGATATACTACCCCATACTAAAATTAAACATTGTCCTCAATGTTTCCTAGCCTAAGACTTAAAAACCCCATACTAGAACTCAAAAAGGTCGAATGCATAACTCAAGCCTGAAGAAAGTATTATAAAAATCTTTAGCCGTTTATTAAGTGTGCTAAAAGATAAATGTTAGTCGATAATAATATTTAGGATATCGGATTTCCCTAAACTAATTGCAAGCAAAGGCTAGGAAGCTCGAGTAGACCGAGACAAAACACCGAACATGAGAGTCTACAGAAAATTTTGGGTCAATCCTGCAAACAATCACAAGCACAAACAACAACAAGAATCGGAAAAGTACAAGCCTCCTCACATCACAATAGAAATAAGAAAGAAAATATAAAATGGATAAGCATGGGGTACCTCCTACGAAGCGCTTTGTTTTTGGTAACCGAGTCACATAGCTTGACTCGATCCCCGAATTCATTCGTCCTTTGAGAAAGTAAATGGAAGAGAAAATCTCAATTGAGCTTTCATTAATGTTTAGATAAACATTTAAGCACATGAAAGTTCCATCCCGATGAGATGCCACCGGCTCTAAGTGGAGGTGTCGGGGTCAAAAATGGTGTCCTCATTTTTGGTGGAGGAAAGTAAGGGAGAAACCTCAGGGTAAGTGAGATACGAAACAAAAGTATGAATGACAAATATTCATCTTCGTTAAGCTCATCAAAATTGTTTATCACTGGCACATCGGGTTCCATGATGAAGGTTAAACGCTTATATTCGGGTATAGGATCATTGTTAAGCAAGTTGTCAATAATATCCTCTTCCGAGTCAAAATCATTTTCAATACCTGGTGGTATCGAATCATCTGGTCC
>BQNB010015000.1:0-70979 GCA_026074375.1 Tanacetum coccineum
GAGTTATAAAACTTTAACAAAAGTATATTTAGGATCATATGAACATTATAAGAGTGTATGAGCAGAAGTGGAATATCCAGTGGGTTTGAGCTTATAGCTTGGAAACGGGTCAAAATCGGGACTTTTAGATTCGTACACCTAGAATAACGACTCCGGGGCTTCTTTTCTTGGTTTCTTTTGCTTCACTTCTGTTCTTGAGACTTATTAGGACCTCTTAGGATCTTCTTTGAGCAAAGGATTGCTGCTATGATGGGTTATAGAGGAGGAAGTGGGGGATGAGTATAAATGAGGGCATGGTACCCCTATTTATAGTTATTTCGAAACTTAGAGGCCAATGTGAGGGGGTGAGGTGTCATTATACTGATGTAGCTGAGTTAGGAAGTCTATGAGGGTGATGTGGTGAGGATAGAGTGGTAGAGAGGTGATGTGGAGGTGGTTTGGTGGCCATTCTTAGCCGCAGCTGACTTAGGGCCAAAGGGTAATCATGTGGCTTCATTAGAGAGCAATAAATGGTCATAGCAGCTGGGTAAGCTATTAGGAATGTAGTGGTACTTGTCATTAAGGTGATAACTTGCAAAAGGAAGTTAAAAATGGGTTATTTTGCAAAGATATGGGTCGCGGGTTCGTTTAGGCGTATTAGGGCTCGAATTGGATTTCTATGCTTGAATTTCAGGTACATTTGGCTAATTAATGTTTATAAGGATTTTATTAGGAGTTATTAAGAAGATTTGATAGGTGGTTCGGGTTTAAAATGGGTAAAAACGAGTAAACAGGTCCAAAGTCAAATTAGGGCACGTTTAGGGTTTCTTGGATTTATTTCGTGTATACTTGTAATGAAATGATGAAATAATGATTTAATATGATTGGTAATGTTGTAAATTAAGTTATTAAAACTTATTTAAGCGTTGGTGGATGTTTAAAATGGATAAATATCGAGAAACGGGTCATGGTTTAGTATTTTGCTCGGGTTAGGGTTTCTAGGTTTCATTTCATGAAATCTTATGAAATGAGGATGATTATAGAAGTAAATGAAGTTTTGACTTGTTTGAAACTTGTACTTGATGGATTATACAGATTCCTTGAAATGGACGGTAAAATAAACTATTGATTATCATGCATTAAATGGACTTGAATTATGCTTTAAAGGACTTGTACCTTATTTTGGAGGGAAAGTATATTCATATGAGATGTTATGTTACTTGTACATATGCTTTAGTAGCTTATACATTCGCTTTAGATATTAATCTTTTATGGAATTAGGGTTTAAAGGTATACGATAACGGTTTAAAGCCCGTCTTGATATAACGTTGCGAATGGTACATTATATGAGTAATGTACTTTGTAATAATGATATTAAGATATCGATGATGTGCGTCAAAGACGTGTCGTAATAATATATAGTATATCCCGTCAGATAAGACAATTATTTTAGGAAAAATAATAGTCTATCTTCCGAGTGTCGTTTCCATGGCGAGAGATGAATTGAAATTCATAAGAATGTTTCTTTTGATGCTTGAATGACAAATATTTTGGTTTTGGTTTTAAACTATTTTTATACTAAAAATTAAACTAATATTAATTCTAAGATTTAAAACTACAAGGTTATACTAAAATTAATCTAAAAGATATAAATGGACAAAATGTGCTTGCTAAGTGGAGTGAAAAAGTTCTTTAGTGCGGGCTTAGTTTAACGAATTAAATCCTTAGAAACATGTTTCAGAAATTATATGTCAAGTATAGTAAAATTCTTTCTAAAATAAATGACAAGTATTTAAATTGCATTAAAAGTAAATGTCGGTATGTAAATTGAAAAAATTCTAAGGACGATTAATTTTAAAAACTTTTTAAACGCACTTAAATTCCAAATCTACTAATCATTAGCAAACACAAGTAAAACTACTCGACTACTCATAATGATAATTAAGCAAAGCAAAACATTTTTTAATAAAGCTACACTAATTAATTAAATCAATTGTTAGAAATTAGAAACCGATTATGAAGACCAGCAATTAAACGAATTACCACCCGATTTATTTAGCCTAAGCAAATAATTAAATTCGGTATAGCGAAATAAACCATAGTTCCATTCCTACATGAGTTGACGGTAAAATAGTCCGAAAACACAAACCAAAACACACTGTTAAACAACAAACAGTTATTATTTCTAAAATTCATATTGATACAACCACTAGGTCGCAACAAGAAGGATTCAAGCCTCAATTTCAATATTTATAAGTACCAAAGGCCAACAGCTAGCCACTGGACTCCATCTTGTTTGAACAATGTGCATTGAGTTACTCAAAACAAGAAAGTTATAAATTTCCTTAAAAACGATTTGACTAATTTGAATAAGCAAAACAAGTTTACTAAAAGTTCAAACAAAACATATTAACACTAAAGTCTAATAAGCACTTGAAATAAGCCAATCTAGAGAACGGATTGAAAGAGTAAAAAGCTATTTTGTAAACCAACATAAGCATTTCAACTAACAAAATTAGAGCTAATTAATTTAGATGAAAACTAAACATCAATAAGCAAATACAGAAACAAATATGCTCTCTATTCCATCCAAATTATCCAAACTCAAATGAAATAAGTCGAAAATATGGGGTCTACTTACAAATATAGCACAAGACACATAATAGCAAACTTTTATGTAATAATATGTAGTATATACATAGCTTTAAACGATTTAGATCAAATAAGCAAAGATTACTCAAAATTATGCTAGAGCGATTTAAATTTATAAGCTTTAGATCTAAAATGATATAGGATTGAGAAAACACACTTATTCGAGTGTTTTTAAGCTAGAAATTTTTTTTTGGTTTTATGAAATATCAACATGCTTATTTTCGACTACCACATAAAAGCTTTCGGGTTTATATAAGCCTATATCCAAAATGAATAAGCTAGATGTGCATCTTATTGACCAGAAAATTAAGCTAGAAAGGGGGGTAAAAAGGGCACTTTCGGGGGTTTAAATTTAATTATGCAATCGGACTTAGGAAAAGAAGATAGAAATGCAAGAAATAAAGCCAAACCATAAATCAACCATCTTTTATTGATCAATAGCATAGATCATGTACCAAATAAGATGTTAAATGAAAACAATAAGCTGGAATATAGACAGAAAAATAGCTACTAATTTTGTAAAAGTAATACTAAAAAACCTACTCCTCCGATCGCATCTTTAAAAACTTGTGGGGGTGGATCTCTTTATAGCAAGCCTCAGGGGGAAATTATGTAAAATTGTTCCTCTACCGCCTTATTAATTTCAGCCCATCATTGGCAAGGATGTGCGTGACCTCGGATTGCAGTGAAAAATTCCTCTGACACACCATTGGATCTGCTCCACGTGGACTTCATTATTTGCTTTCATCATACGCAAAACTTTCGCCCGTTGGATTAAATTGCATTGCATATTTGAGAAGTATATCAAATTTCCAACCACCTGTACATTTTTTAATTGCTTTCCCAAATATAGTGGATCTCCACGTGACAGTTCAAGATTTATTTAGCTTTCGCGTGATGATGATGACATAACCTCAAAGTCAGTTTTTAACATTTGGTTTTCCTGGGCTTTAAATGGACTAAGTTAACCATAGGCTGGCCCGACCCATTAAGTGGGTAATGGGCTGGCCCAATAAAATCTGAAGGCACCCTTGGACTCGTTTTTTCGTGCTCTTTCTAATGGCATGCTCGGGAAATTTTCACGACTTCATCTTAGCTTTGAGTAATAATTAAACTTGACCAAATTGAGCCCGATAATTCTCGTTTTTGCACCGTTTTTAATCCTTTTACCTGCAAGACATAAAAATACCAAACAAACATATTTGCAATATAATAAGTATATTTTAGCATTTTTAGTCCAATTAATAGTGTTTTTCGGGTTATAAATGATGTGTATTTTAGCGAACATCAAATTCCCTCACACTAAGCCATTGCTGGTCCCACACACAATGTAGATAGAACAATACCCGAAAATAAATAATTTTATCCTTTTTTAAATTATAACCCATCACAATCAAATAAGAACAGAAAAGGTCTATTAAAAGGTTCAAAAAATCATTTATTCGCACAGCAACCCCGTTTTACCTGAGTTATTTTATTTTTATTTTTTATTTATATATATTACTATATTATATATATATAATAATATATATGCATATATATATTATTTAGTATATAATATATTTATTTATTTATTATTATTTTATTTTATTTTAATCAAACCAACTTACAACTTATTCATGTGTGACATAATGTAATGCTTTCATTATTCATTGATAACTTTTAGGATCACGAAACAAAAAAAAGCACTAAAAGTGTCAAGGTTAAATTCTCGTCCGACTTTACCTCTCACAAAGCAAGCTTAAAAACAAGGATCATTGCAAAATATAAGTTATGATGACTAACATAACTCATAAGAGCTTATTTGTGTACTTAATTTTCTACCTTATTCCTATTTTTGTATTCAATGAATTTATAATAAGTCATATACCCGAAGGCTCTTTAAGACTTTTATTTCGATACTTATTAATTCCGAAAATAAAGTGTAACGGTTAAAAAAAAGGGCAATAATTAGCTCCCTAGCCCCTTTCAAAAGTCAATTGTCAGCAGATTAAAGTCCAATCGAGGCAACTAAATTGGCTTTTATTAGGGTTGCTTTAAGCAAGGCACCAATTCATGTCTATCCCCTAAAGCTATTTAAGACATGAATAGACCAATCTTATTTGCACATATACATCTTAGGCTCTTTAATGTACAAAATAAGACAAAAAATTAAGTAACATTATTAAACCTCAGTCTTTAGGAAGGTAAACATCGGCCACGCCTCCGGCATGATGTAGCAAAACATATTTCGACCTCGGAATTCTGGACCTTTTAGAAGCTGTAACATTGTTATGAGCCGGCAAGATGTCAGCAAACTTTTATCCCGTTTTTTCTTGGATTATTTTTGAATTCTACTTATCCCATTTACCTAAGGCTCTTTAAGGTATAAGCAAAATATTTATTAACGTGATACCTATAATATGCCAAACAAGTATTCTGATGTCGTACTCATCCTAATTACAAAGGAACTAGAAAACTTCTCTATTAATTAATTATTAACCAAAACCGCATAACTTCTATTTATGAAACATTCTATATATAACAGGTGAAAACAAGCGCTAAATAGGGAGAAAAAAGCCACAATTAACACTTATGAGCTTAAAAGAATCCAAACTATTTCTATGTTATCGTCACAACTTATACTTTACTCTATCATTCTCTTGTTCTTCACAATTTTCATTTTATAATAAAGGAAACTCGTGAATACTTACCTAAAATTAAATCGACTTCGCATATTTAAAATCAATTATGGTAATTGCAAAGTCTTGAACTTTCAAGTTAGACTAGCGTTTTATAGTACTTGTATAAAAGATTAGCAAGACAATTATATAAAGTTAGGAGAAAGCTAAGGTATAAAACCGTTTCGGGTCAAAATTTACTTTTCGTTCTCACCAACGGAAAGCCTACATTCGTGTCAACTATTTTTCTATTTATCTTTATTTTTTTTTATATAACAACTACTATTTATAATCTTACTTTTTTCTACACACAAAATTTTTTTTTTATTTTTTTTTTATTTTTTTTATATATATGAAAAATAAATTAGATATTAAGACTTAAAAATTTAAAATTTTTATGGAAAAACGGGGTTGCGAGGGGCACAGCAAGGCACAGGTAAGATCACATTTCGATAGAAATCCCCCCTCCCCCCCTCACACTTAGAATGGAACATTGGCCTCAATGTTTAAAAATGTCGGGTTTTACCCTCACATTTAGGAATGAAAAAGGCAAATGCAAAAAATTCCAAGTGTGAAAGGGGAAACAATATATATATATATATATATATATATATATATATATATATATATATATATATATGATCTCTTTTTTTAAGGATTTGGGATTCCATAATTGAGCAAAAGATCGAAGACGGATGATTGGTTGAAACAAGCAGGGTCTTCATGATCTTAAAAGTATCCCCTGCAAAAACAATACAACTTACCATAGAAAGAAAACACGCCCCCACACCTGGGTACTAAAATCACACATCATTATAATCAAGAAAATAGAAAGAAGAAAAGACACGGGTTGCCTCCCGAGAAGCGCTTATTTTTGTTCACCGAGTCTTTTAGCTACTACGACCCGAATGCCTTTGTCCTTGGGAAGCATAGGGAAGAGAAAATCTCAATCAGTTTCTATTAATGTTGGATAACATTAAAGCAATGAAGTTCCATCCCGATGAGATGCCACCGGCTCTAAGTGGAGATGCCAGGGTCAAAAATGGTGTCTTCACTCCCGGTAGAGAGAAGTAAAGGAGAAACCTCAGGGTAGGTGAGACACGGGAGAAAAATTCGAAGGACAAATGTTAAGCGAAATAATCGTCATCTTTAATATTTTCAAAAACATCAATCTCACCTCCCCCTGGGTCAAAACATTCATCTTCGTTTAGCTCATCAAAATCGTTCTTCACGGCCGTATCGGGCTCAACGTCAAAGGTAAAATGATTATACTCAGCAAGGGGAACAAGGTCATCGTTAAGCAATTCTTCAAGTAAAAGAATGTCTCCTTCGGTCATTGTCACTTTCACACCGGTGGTGTTGAATCATCTAAAGCAAAAAATATGTCGATCTCCTCTATAAAAGGGTCACTATCCTCGACGGGGATAGGAGATGGAGAGAGAGACTTAATTATAGCATTAGAAATTTCAGAATTAGATTCTTCTGGAGGTCGAGGAGATGAATTATCATACAACAATTCCTCAATAAGAAGAATTTCTTCTTTAGGATCAAAATCAGTATCAACAATTCCCGGTGGAATTAAATCGATATGAGCGAGTTCACCGGAGAACTCCTTAAGAAGAGAATCAATCTTAGGATAAGAAACCGTCAAAATATCTCGATTAAGCAAAGATTCTATAAGATCAGACTCGGCATTAAAATGACACGGTTCTATCTTACTAGAAATGATCTCTTCATCAAAAAGAGGGTTCGAATAAATTTTGAAATTTTCGTTCAGAACGTCCTCATCAGAAAATGACTCGTCGTCATGAGAAGAAAAATCGTCGTCAGAATCGAAAAGAGGATTAGAGAAGGTCGTAAATTATCACAAAAGCATATCACACTCAACTTTTCATTGTCGGGGAATCCTCGGATCACTGGGATTGGGACAAGGTTCTCAACACTAGACTTTATTAATTCGTCCGATTCCTTTTCAGAAATAGTGCTAAGATGCTTGTCCCCCATTATGAGAGAGTCCTCGGGCTCTTCGGATGGTAAGTCGGGTATGATATTTTTAGACGTAGAATATCGAGCAATAATATCTCTCAAAGGAATAGAATCATCCTCGTCGTCATCACAAATAGATTGAATACGTCGTGAAATAGCAAGAGACTTTTCTTCCATTAAAATACGTTCCTTTTTCCGCTTCTCGATGTCTAAACCATTATGATCTTGCAAAAGTTGTTCAATCCTTAATCTCATATATCTTTCCATTATCATCATCTATCTGTACCTCGAAATCTTATATAACTCAAATCATTCGTGATTTATTATTTTCGTAATCAACAATTGCTGCTCATGCCTCATTTCATCGATACTCATATTCTCGAATTTTTTTCTTCTGATCTTGTTTTATATCTTCAGTTCTGTCTTGCATTTTATTTTTAAATAAGGGGTTGTAGAATTCCATTGTCGATCGAGAAGTATTGCGGGGGTTGTGGTGGTCAAAACCGGAAAGAATATAACTCGATTTTAGGTTCATAGTAATTTCATTAATCGGTTGACATTGTTAATTCAATGTGAGGACCCCGCAATAAGCACAACAAAGATATTGTTGAGAAAAACTCGGTGAATTTTATGGATAATAATTATCACTATAGTTTTGATTGTAGCACGGTTCCGGCTCATAGACAAGCGGAACTTGTGATGGACAATCATAACCGTAGTGAGAATCGTTCCCACATAACTCGCACGAATATGTCTTGAACTGGGGTTGTGGAGGTGGGTAAGAAAAATTTTGGGAATTACGAAAGAATTCGGGTTTGGATATAAGCAAGTGAATTTTCAGCTTTAGAAGCACAATACGAACAAAATCCATCATCAAGCTTGTTTCCAACATCGCACGAGCACCGTCGACAAAGTATACCATCTAATGGATCACCGCATAAATAGCAACTAAGTCTGTTATATGACATGTCGAAGAATTAAACGATTTAGAGGATGAGAGAAAGAATTAAACGGATAAGAGGAATGGGAAGAATATTTTTAGATTTTTCAAATAATACATAAGGAAATAAAAATTAAAATAAGAAATAAAATATTTTATATATTTTTTTTTATAAAAGAAAATAAAATGGAAATAAAAATATTTTTGGATTTTTATATTTTTATAAGAACGAAAATAAACTTCCCGAAGAAAGGATCTTCAAGGCTCGAACACGAACAATCTCGTAGAAATCGCTACACCTCTCCCCGGCAGCGGCGCCATTTTTGATGTCCGTCAAAGACGTGTCGTAATAATATATAGTATATCCCGTCAGAAAAGACAATTACTTTTAGGAAAAATAATAGTCTATCTTCCGAGTGTCGTTTCCACGGCGAGAGATGAATTGAAATTCATGAGAATGTTTCGTTTGGTGCTTGAATGACAAATATTTTGGTTTTGGTTTTAAACTATTTTTATACTAGAAATTAAACTAATATTAATTCTAAGATTAAAAAAGAAGATTATACTAAAATTGATCTAAAAGATATAAATGACAAATGTGCTTGCTAAGTGACGTGAAATGTTCTTTAAGTGCGGGTGAGGTTTACCGAATTTGAAAATCTTAGGAAAACAAGTTTCATAAAATTAAATGACAAGTAAAGTAAAAATTGCTTTCTTAAATAAATGCAAGTATTTAAATTGCATTAAAAGTAAATGACGGTATGTAAATTAAAAAATTCTAATGACTATTAATTTTTTAAACCTTTTTAAAACCGCACTTAAATTCCAAATTACTAATCACTTAGCAAACACAAGTAAAACTACTTGCTACTCATAATTGATAAAATAGCAAAGCAAAACAATTTTATACTAAAGCTACACTAATTAATTGAAAAATGATAGAAAATAGAACCGAATTGAAGACCCGCAATTAAACGAATACACCGATGTTATTTAGCGAACGGCAATAATTAATTTCGGTCTAGCAAAATAAACCATAACTTCCACGCCTCATGAGGTGACCGGTTCCAAAAGTCGAAAAACACAAACCAAAAAAACAAAATGTTTAAACTACAAACAGTTATAATTTCAAAATTTCCCTATTGTGAAATAAATTTACAACACTAGGTCCACGAGTTGGGATTAAGCCCAATTTTCATAATTTACTTACAGAACCAAAAGGCCCAAGAGCTAGACCCACTGGTCTCATCTTGTTTGAACAATTTGCAACTGAGATACTCAAAACAGAAAGTTATAATTTCACTTAAAAACGATTTAGACTTAATTTGAATAAGCAAAACAAGTTTACTAAAAGTTCAAACAAAACATATTAACACTAAAGTCCAATAAGCACTTGAAATAAGCCAATCTAGAGAACGGATTGAAAGAGTAAAAAGCTATTTTGTAAATCAACATAAGCATTTCAACTAACAAAATTAGAGCTAATTAATTTAGATGAAAACTAAACATCAATAAGCACTATAACAAATCAAACTAAGCTCTCATATTCCATCAAATAATCCAAACATTGCTGCTATAATGGGTTATAGAGGAGGAAGTAGGGGATGAATAAGAATGAAGGGTTTACACCCCTATTTATAGTCGAATGGAGTCTTGGTGGCCAAGGAGTCTTAAAGATCTGATCTTGGACATGTGGAGAAGCTATATGGTGACTAGGAGAGGCTATATGATGATTTGTTAAGGCTAGAAGCTAGCTTTGATGTGTTTTTCTTCTCTTGGTATGTCGCGGCTAAAGGAAGAAACAAAGAAGATATTTTGAAGCCTTGGTGACTAAGGAAAGGCTTGAGGTGCTTGTAAGAAGCTAGCACCTAAAGTAGCATGGTCATCAAGGTGCTTGATCACATGGTTGTTTGATAAATGGGTCAAAATAAGCCAAAAATGGGTCGCAGGTTTTCTTGTGCTTTTAAGCTTGGATTTCGAGTATACTTGAGGGATAATGATAGATATATGTTCTCAAGACTTATATTAAGGATTATTAACAAGAATTGATAGGTGGTTTGGGTTAAAAATGGATGAAAATGAGTAAACGGGTCAAAAGTTCAAATTAGGGTTCAATTAGGGTTTTCTAGATTTAATGCTTGTACATTGTTGTTAAAATGGTGAAATGATGATGGAATGTGATTAGTAATGTTGTAAATTAAGTTATTACAACTTATTTGGGGGTTGGTTGAGGTTTATAATGGATAAAAACCAAGAAACGGGTCATAGTTTACTATTTAGCTCGGGTTAGGGTTTCTATCTTGGATTTCTTGTAATTTTATGAAATGAGAATGAATATGGATTGTAAATGAAGTATATGACTTGCTTGTGACTTGTACTTGATAGATTATACAAGATTCCTTGGGAAAACGGAGGTAAAATGGCTTTTTGGACATCGTGCATTTATGACTTGTACATTATGCTTTACAGGACTCGTACCTTATTTTGGAGGGAAAGTATTATTCAAATGAGATGTTATATGACTTGTATATATGCTTTAGTAGCTTGTACATTCGCTTTAGATATTAACCTTTCATGGAATTAGGGTTTAGAGGTATACGATAACAGTTTAAAGCCCGTTTTGATATAACGTTGTGAATGGTACATTATATGAGTAATGTACTTTATAATAATGATATTAAGATATCGACTTGATATGTTATGATGTTTACTTGACATATAAATAGATATAGATGGCATAGGTAGGTTGCATGATCTCGTCTACTTTAGTTATGCAAGTTATATTGCATATTGAGATATTGGTAATGCAAGTAAAGTAATAAAGCGAAAAATTTCCCCGTATAATTGTGATCATAATAAAATAGGTTGATTTTGCATTTGATGAAAATTATGGGTTGTTATAACATATCTATTTGATAAACAAGCAACCTCGTTAGAAAAACAATCCCAAACACCCTTTAATATGACACATTCGTGTGATGAACGTTTATGGTCCCCAATATTTGTAGTTCCTTATGCACCTGCAATAACGACATATAATGAAACAGAATTTGGTAAATTACATTTGTTCTCAAAATCATTGAACAGTCTCCACCCCTTACAGAAATCTCGTCCCGAGATTTAGTCGAATGCCGAAGAGACGTCAAGGAATGATTATGAATTTGTAAGAGAGTTGCTAATCATGTGTGATACATATTTGGAAATGAACAGATGATGAAAGTAATAATGATAATGATTAAGTGAAGAAAAGGAATTATTTGTACAAACGGATTGAAAGAAACGTGTTTGTACATATGCTATATACTTAAGCCTACTTATTTATAATTTGTCACTTACAAAGAGAAGCGTCCAAATCCTTGTAACTGAGAATTTATAAATTCATAGTTCGGAGATTTATAATTTTCTTATTCAAATGAAGAAGCATCCTAATTAATTTTAATAAGATGATCATAAATCGTCTTACCTAAGCATAAAACATGATATCAAAACGGTAATGTACAGAAATGATATGATTATGAAAGGTAAGAAAAATATTGAGATATTAATTGTACTGACGCCCATATAGTTGAGGATGATAACTTATGTTTTAAAGGTATGAGGAGAGTATTTAGAGTTGAACATAATAGAATTAATGGAATTGACAAATGATGTCGAGTTTTGATATCACCAAATAACAAGATGTAACGGAATCATCACTTTATTATTTCATGGATAACTTTACATATGAAACTTTAAAAGAGTTGATACTTATGCTACGTATCTCGAGATAGGATTCTAGATAAAAGCAACAAACGACAATGATTGTAGCTTGATGATTGGGGTTTTCAGATTGAAGAAGATTCTGATGAAACTTGAATATCCTCGAGAGTTGTTTCTAGGGTAGAAATCCTAAAGTGAATAAAAGCAAGCTTGTCTCTAAGTATGCTTTCTTGTGGCCCTGTTGTTTGCTTTTGAGCACTGATTTGCATAATGTCCTTTCTCTCCACAGACATTACAAGTTATGGATACTGATTGTAGGTTGTTTCTAGTGGCTGGTCTTTTGTTTCTGCAATTCTTGGTCAGATGACCTACTCTATTGCAAGTCCGACACTTGACAGTGCAGGGTCCTATGTGATGTAGGGTGCATCTTTCACACAAGGGACGATTTCCAGTATACCCATTGGTGGCAGTATAAGTCCTGAAGGTTTCTTGCTTCCTGTTCTGCTGCTGGTGGTGATCATTGTTACGGTTGTTATTGTTATAGTTATTCTGATAGTTGTTGTTGATGATGTTTCCCTTATCCTCAAGCTTTCGTTTACGATCATTAGCTTCTTGCACAGAATCATGCTTTATTATCTGATCCATTAACCTCTGGGCTATGTTGATGGCTTCCTCCAAAGTTTGAGGCTTCGAGGCAGTAACGTTTCCTTCAATACTTCTAGGTAATCCATTGATGAAGACTTCCATAAGTTTCTCGGCGTTTGGTACCATGTTTGGGCATAAGACGGCTAATTCTTGAAATCTCCTAATGTAAGTCTTAAGATCATTTCCTTTCACAACCAAGTTGTAAAATTCGTCTTCCATCTTCTTGACTTCAGTTCGAGGGCAATACTTATTGGTTAAGAGCCTTTTTAATTTGGTCCAAGTGATTTTATTGGCTTGATCTATTCCAATAGGTTGGGCGTATGCATTCCACCAGGATAGGGCATCATCGGTTAGGGTACCAGTAGCAAATGTCACTTTATTTTCCTCGGCACAGTTGCTACGAGAAAATACCGATTCAGTCCGCTCAAACTAGCGAATGAGGCCAACTGCTCCTTCCGTACCATTGAAGTAGAAAGGTTGACAGCTAACAAACTCTTTATAGTTTCCTATTTTTGATACAGGACTTCCAGTAGGTTCGGTGTTCCTGTTGGGATTACTAGCACTTGCCATTGTTGCAGCTTGTGCTTCCAGAGCTGTGGCAATGCCATTAGTAATCAGTTGCTGGATGACAGTCAAAGTTATGGTTGGTGTTTCAGATGTTGACATCCTTTTGGGAGGCATTCTATCAACATAAGACAACACGTAGTAAGAATGATATCACAAAATTTGAAAGGTAATAAAAGAAAATGTGACGCTTAAAATGCTTAAAGAGTAATGAATTTTAAGCACTTAGAGTTTATGGTATGGTTCATAATGATGAAGATGGAGATAATGATGATGCTAGAGATGATGATGAAAGAGAGATAAGTTGGTATTTATGAAACAACAAGGTAACAGGATTGATTGCCTTCATAAATAACTTGCCTTCTTACTGTACATAGTCAAGATTTGACAAGTGTTTTTATTTATACCACACATCCCGTGGCTAGGATAAAGCTATAACTAGTTTGTTGATTTTGAGTCGGTAGATGACATCCTATAGATCCTCCTGATCTGTTTGGTGACGAGCTTGGTTCTCCTCAATGATTTGTTCAAGATTGGAAATTCTGAAGTGAGCAAAAGCAATCTTATCTCTTTGCCCTAACTGCTTCTTTTGAAGTTTGATAATCTGAGTACGGATTTTCTTAAGTTCGGTCTTTAATACGTTACCTTCTCTTTGTATGATCATTCTATCATTAATGCGTCCTTCTTCTATTTTCTCAATGCGGTGAAAAGAGAGTTCATCTAAGTAATTCAAAATATCTTCGATCTGTTCCTGATGATGTTTCAGATGCATCTTAACTGAACTTTTTCCTATTTCAAATATTTGAGGTGGGGTTGGAGTATAAACTGAGAAAGATGGTAATACCAAATTACAGGTTTGATTCCGAGATGAATTAGATAACGTAGTTGAGGAAGAAGATGGGGGATTCTTAGGTGGTAATAGTTCTTCAGGAACAAAGAAATATCGGGGATCAAATAGTAGTGATGGTGGTAATACCGGAGATGGAGTCAAAATAGCTGGTGCAGTAATAGGATCTGGTGGTGAAATAGGTGATTCCTTAGCATAAAATGCTTGTATGTCCTTTAAACAAGGATTATTGTAGAAAGGTGAGAATACTGGTGGGATCATATTATCTTTAGAGTTTTCCGAGGAGTTAAAAGAACTGCTTCCAGATGAAGCTGGAAAATAATCCGATAAGACCGAAGTATAGTTAAGAATATTCATAAAGGAAAAAGCATCCACAATATCGGAAGTAGAGTGGTTGGGAGAAGACATCGTTCTGTTAACAACCCAGTCGTAAATAACATAAGTTATTTATGGCATAATATAGTATAATAGTTATGTATCTTTAAATACTGATCCGGAATGTAGTGGCACGGAGGACTTTAATGGCTAGAAAAAGAATTGTGGTTATAGTTAAGGTTTTGACCTTGTTCTCTATAACCATGGCGCTGATACCAATCTGTAACACCCCCATTTTGACATATAGCAGCGGAAGCTAATCTGGGGTATTACTTCATGGATACAACAAACATAATCATAGAAAACGACACAAAAGAGACGTTGTTCAAAAGATACATTATCATTCGTTTAAAATCAGAGTTTTACAAAGGCAGGTCCCAAAATCTAGTTACATACAATGTGAATGATAACAAGTTTTAGCCATCTTCATGTCCTCGCTACTCCGTTCCATTAGTTACCTGAGATAAAACATGCTAAAGAGTCAACACAAAGGTTGAGTGAAATCCATATGTTTAAGTAAAATAATTTGAATGCAAGTGCGATATTGGGTTATGTTGATATACACCCGTTATTGTAAAATAATTATTATTGCCATTAGCTCTTGAATTCGAAGCCTTAGGGAATGGTGATACGTTATAGCCCTTGCGGGTACCTTTGCCAAAATACCCGCGTAATGATGTGCAATTGGTTACACGTAACTGGGTACACCAACGGGGAGTCTAGCCCAAATAGATCTATTCATAACATTCACGCTTATTACGGAGAGTAATTAACGGTTCATGATTATGGGGACTTAAAGGCAAAGCAGTTACTTAAGCAATAGTAAATTGAAATAAAATACAGAAATAATTGCATCCATGTTTATAGCATGTATCCCCTTCACGGGTTTATAAAAAGATTGAAATGCGAGGCTATGAACTCACTTGAACGGTTATAGGGAAATTGATAGCAAAGGTATAGAGAATGAAAGTAACGGATTCTTCACAAGCAACCTGGAAATATATGTCAAGTCTTAGTTTGATTGAATATGTAATTTTTGAATATCGATGTTGATTTTGATATAAAGATTATCATAACAGGTTTATAAAGTATTTAAAAGATTGAATGTGAGGTTATGAACTCATTAAGTCTTTGAAAAGTAATCACATTGTTATAAGATAAACGATTATGTAAAAGAGTTTGTAAATAAGCATGTATCCCCCTCGCGGGTTTATAAAACATGTAAATAAAGTATAGCGCGAGGGTTATGAACGTCACTAAGTCTTTGAAAATTAATCACATTGTTATAAGATAAACGAGTATGTAAAAGAGTTTGTAACAAGCATGTATCCCCCTCGCGGGTTTATAAAACATTCAAAAGATTGAAAATGTGAGGCTATGAACTTCACTAAGTCTTTGAAAAGCAATCACATTGTTATAAGATAAACGAGTATATAAAAGAGTTTGTAAACAAGCATGTATCCCCCTCGTGGGTTTATAAAACATGTAAATAAGTAAAGGCGAGGTTATGAACTTCACCTGATAGGTAGATGCAATAAATATTCCAAAATGAAAGCGACGACCTTATCACAATCTTAATGGGAAAGGTTGATATAGCAAAATGATAGTAAACAACCACGTCACGCAACTTGAGTAATATATGTCAAGTTCTTAAGGAAGATTGTTATACTTTGATCTTTGGATTTAGAGAGTTATGAGTTTGATTGGAAGAGTTTGGAATTATTGTATCACCGTTCGGGCCATCATAATTCAGAAGTCATTCAGTAAACGTTTGAGGAGCTAAGGCACTTTAAATCGTAAACCCAACAACTAAGTCAGAACGTAATACCAAGATGAAACTCCTTAATATGAAGCTCCCTAGTATTGTGGTACAATAGAGATCCGGGACCTGATTTATAAAGGCACATTGATGATGAATGATATAATGGTTAGAACATAATCGGTTTTAAGCGTTTTATTCAATATCTGGAAATGTTAAGCACGTCAAGCGTTAATTAAAGTTATGTCTTGTAATGTTTTGAATACATTTTTATACTTTTTCAAAATGTTACATTTTAGACCCTTGAGAATGAAAAATGGCAAAATATACCCTTGGAGTTTGCACTTTTACGAGTTTGGTCCTTCAAGTTTAAAAGATATACAAAGTAAACCTTGTACTTTGGAAAGTGACATAATAGACCCCTATAGTTATAACTTTGATAAAATGACATTTTTAGCCCTTTTAGTTATAAGTTTCTGAAAGTTACGATATATACCCCTTGCATGGAATACTTTTGTAAAACAAGTCCGAATTGCCATGCAAGCTTATTTTAACATTCCAAAAGACATTTGCAGGTTATAGCTTATTAATATAAGCTAAAATATGAAGGTTTAACATAACGAAAGTTTAAAATAACGATTCGTTAAGCTAGGAAGCAAAACGGGTCAAATTAGGGTTTCAAAACGTAAACGTGCGGGTTTTAAGTTCAAATTCCTTCAATAATCAATAAAGTGTTATTTTAACATAATTAAGCATGTTAGGATTAGATTATAAAACATTTAGGCCATTTATACATATAGTTTATGAAAAAACATGAATCTAGGGTTTCGGAGTGTACGGTTTTGCGATCAAAATGGAAAAATGAGCATGGAAAATGTGTTGTTGAAACTTTAACAAGAGCTTATGTATGATCATATGAACATCATAAGGGTGTAGTAGCAGGTATGAAGTTGATAGAACCTGGGTTTGAGCTTATAGCTTGGAAACGGGTCAAAATCGGGACTTTTAGCTTTCGTACGCCTTGAAAAACGACTTCGGGCTTCTTTTCTTGTTTCTTTTACTTCACTTCTGTTCTTGGGACTCTTAAGATCTCTTAGAATACATATTGAGCAAAGGATTGCTGCTATGATGGGCTATGATAGGTTATAGAGGAGGAAGTGGGGGATGATTTGAAATGAAGGTATGGGTTGCCCTTTTCTCGTATTAGTGGTTAAAGATCCCTTAGAGGCAAGATTACTTTGATAACCAGGTTAGGACATATGGGGGGTGATGTGAGGGCTAGGGGACTGGGGGAAGGTAGGAAGGTATGGTGCAAGGTGGAAGTTGTTCTAGAGATTTTAGGGGTGTTTGGGTTTGATTATTACATGGCTGTTTTTGGACAGCCAACAACATCAGTCTCGGTAAAAATGATTGCCATTTACAAAACGTAACTCCGTATGAAGCTCAAACCAGTGAGAATTGTTAGATATTTGAGTCTTCTACAACGTTTAGTTTTACATATTTGGGGGTTACTATACAAAAATTTAGAGATAATATCCATTTACTATAGGTGTGCAGAATCTGCACACCTTTGCCATTTCGGCTATAAGTAATTCATCGGATGTCGAATCGGGGTGATTCAAATGGAAAAATGATCACAAGACATAGGACTACAACCTAGTGTTTTCACTTAATACCTAAAACCTATTGATTTGCCCATATCCTTTTTTATAGACTTATCCGATTCTGAACTAGGGCCTAGTTTTGGGTTTTAGGGTTAGAAATAGATTATGGTTTTTTTAGGGTTTCTAGGATTTAATTCATGTATAATGATGTTATAATGATGAAATAGGATTTGTAATGTTGTAAATTAAGTATTTACAACTTATTTGATTAATGGTTTAGGTTTAAAACGGATAAAAAACAAGAAACGGGTTATGGTTTAGAAACTAGCTCAGGGTTTCTTGTTTTGATTTCATGGAATCTTATGAAATGAGAATGAATATTGAATGTAAATGAAGTTCATTACTTGCTTTTAACTTGTACTTAATAGATTGTACGGAATTTCTTAGGAAAACGGAGGTAAAACGGCTATTTTGGATGTCATGCTTAATGACTTGTACATTAAGCTTTTAAGGACTTGTACTTTGACTTGGAGGAAGTTTATATTTCGAATGAGATGTTATGTTACTTGTACATATGCTTTAGTAGTTTGTACATTCATTTTAGATGTTAACTCTTCATGGAATTAGGGTTTAGAGTTATAAGCATAATAAGCAAACTACAAAACCAATATAGAAAATGAGATGCAAAAGAAAATTGAAGAGTACCTTTTTGTCCCAGCTAAACAGGGATTGAAATGCTCTTTAGAGCTTATTATACTAGCTCTAGCTTATCAGAGATAAGCTAGTAAACCCATAAGCCCATCCAAATTCAGCTTATCATCCATTAAGCTCAAAACCATACCAAATCTTACAACCAATGGAACAAGGGGTCAAATAAACTTGTGTAAGCTTATTTAAGCTTTTATATGATTTAGTGACAGTTTTAGCTTATTAGAAGCTTATTTAACCAATTTCAAACATGTTTTAACAAATTTAAGCAACAGATTAAAAACTGTAAATCACACTGGAATCTAAATTAAACTCAAATTTTATTAATTTATAAAGGTTTACAATACATGAAAAGGAAAATACAAATAGAACAATAAGCTAAAACTAGACAATTAAGCTAAAAAAATATACCCCTTATGTGACTTTTTTGTGAGGGGAAACTCCTTATCTAGTGGTGAGGGGAAGGATACCAGGAACCCTAGTGACGCTTCCCATTTTCAATCTCTGACCTCTTCAATCCAACAAATCAATCTGAGCCTTGCTTAGCCTCAACGCATCATTATCAATCATTGCCCGGCAATCGAAATTAGTCCTACGTGCGTCAAGGTGGTCAGGGTTGTCAGCTTCAAGAAGATGAGAGGAGTGATTGTGAGAGGGTGTATGGGGTATTTTACCTTTTAGTTTTGGTTTTGAAAGTGGAGTAATGGAGGGAAAGGGGTAAAGGTTGTACAATATGTACAGTAAATTTGACCAAAGGGGTTGACCTGGGTAACGGGTTAAAAAGAGGGATTGGGCCTTTTTATAATTTATGATGGGCTGGGTTTTAAGTTATAGGTTTAAATGGGTTAACGGTAGTTAAAGTTAAGGACTAATGGTGTAATTGGTTTGGACTAACGGTGCAATTGGTTTGGACTGATGGTGTTAGTCCCCAAGGACTAACTTCGTAATAGTTTTAGGGTTTCTTTAGGGTTAAAGGATTAATGGGATTGGATTTGGTTAAGACTTGAGATAAATTCGCCTTCGGCTTTGATTTCTTGAACTCTTTCCATTCCCGTGCTCGGTTTTGTCCGTTTTGCTTTGTTTTTGTCTTTTTGTGCAATATCCGTTACCTGCAAGACACAATTCACAATACAAACGAATACAATGCATTTTCTGTATTTATTTGGTCATTATTGGTCTTTTTAGCTCGTTTTATTAGGTAAAAGGTATGTGTATTTAAGCACATACCAAAATCCCCCAGACTAAGCTATTGCCGTGTCCTCACGCAATGTCATAAATACAAACTTAGAAAACAAAAAATTTTCAACCCCCTAAACTAATTACTAAGAAAAGTAGTTAAGTGTTCATCTAAGGGGATTAAGAAATCACTAGTTTTGAAAAGCCCCCCGTTTTACCATTTTTATGCATTTATTATTATTATTCATACATATCATAACTTCACGGAACAAGAAACACTAAAAGGATAAATTCATCGTCCTTGATTTTTCACCCGCCCCAAACCAAGCTTAAAAACGAAATCATTGTTAAATACAAGTTAAGATGCTAACACTACTCATAAATGCTAATTGTGAAAGCATTGCTACGTTCCGCTCCCTTATTCCTAAGTCCTCTAAGAGTTTTATTTATTTTTATTTGTGACAAATAAATTAATGTCTTATTCACATAAAGTAAAACCCAGTTTAGACCACAATTAGTTTGAAATCCTTTCCTAAAGAGACGATATGGTGAGAATAAGGTCCACAATAAGGTTCTAATTTCGCATGATTTAGGGGTTATCATTTTTATTGCATCCGAAACAACTCAACTACGAGTCCAGAGACGGAGGCCTTACTTAGATAACCCCGGAGTCAAAATTTGGCTTTATTATTAACATTATTATTATAGCAACATTAATAAACCTTGGTCCTTTAAACAACTGCCACATCGGTATGCGAGCCGACCATGGTCCAGGAGTCTCATTTTGACCTCGGTGATTTCCTCGACCTTTTAGAAGGCTACAACATCAGTTGTGAGTCGGCAAGATGCATCAAACTTTTTTCAGTCTCGGATTATTATTTCTATGTGCCTTTTTTAGAAGACTGCAACATCGGTTGTGAGCCGGCAAGATGCAGTAAACTTTTATCAGCCCACAGTTTTTATTATTATTATTACCTCCACCCTTTAAACGACTACCACATCGGTTGTGAGCCGGCAAGAGGTAGTGGTCTTATTTCGGCTTCGGTTTATTACATAATTATTATTATTATAGCCAAATTTCAAGTCCTGTGGTCTTTTAACTACCTAGACAACGGTAGCGAGCCGTCAGGAATCGGTAGCCTATTTCCCCACAACACTGACAAAACCTCGATGTGTACCTTACTTTCACCATGAGGAATCTCTGAAAAGTGATCTAAGTAAGAATTCGGCCAAACCATAAAAACTTTATTTATTCAACAATTATATAATGTTTATTAAGCTGATGGGAGCAAAAAGCCACAATTAACCTCTATGAGCCTTAAAGAGATCCAACTACTCTATGTTTAGCATCTAACTTATATAAAACTCTATCATTTTTCGTTCTTCGCAAATTTAAAATCTTTAATAAAAAGATCCGCGAATGCTTAGTCTAATAAAACAAGCTTTGCATATTTAAAGTCTATCATGGAAACTTGCAAACTCTTGGCTCTTTATAAGCTAGAATTCGCGTTTTAAAGCTTCTTGTATAAAAGACTAGCAAAAGCTTAAATTTATATAAGTTAAGGGGCAAGCTAGAGCGCAACATGCTCGATCAAGTCAAAATTTATTCCTTAAAAAGACAAAACATCGTGTCAAAACACTTATTCTATTTTTTGAAAATTTTTAATTTTGGCATAAAATCACATATTTTTGGTGGCAAAACGGGGTTACGTGAAGACAAGGCAAATGCAAGTAAGATCAAATCAAAAGATCCCCCCATACTAGAACTACACATTGTCCTCAATGTGAGACTGTCACCCCCATACTAATTTCAAGGCATAATCCAAATATTAAGGGGTCTCTACGCAAATCTAAAGCCGTTTATTAATTATGCTAATAGATAAACGTTAATCAATAAGATCTAGGATATCGGATTCCCATATATAAGCATGTGAAGGATTGAAGATCGAGTGGACGATGGACAAAACCACGAGCACGAGAGTCTTCAAAATCCGGGGCAATCCTGGACATAAACCACAAAACACGAAACACGAGAAAGGAAGAGGCGAGCCTCCTCACATCACACTTATTTATAAACATTATACTAAGATACTACTACTAAGGATAAGCATGGGTTGCCACCCACGAAGCGCTTGTTTTTGTTAACCGAGTCACGAGCCTGACTCAACCCCGAATTTAATGGTCCATGGAGAAAGTTTGGAGATCCGGGACAACCATCGGTGGTATGTCCCCTCCAAAATACGAAACACGAGAAAGGAATAGGCGATCCTCCTCACATCACACTTATTTATAAACATTATACTAATATACTACTACTAAGGATAAGCATGGGTTGCCACCCACGAAGCGCTTGTTTTTGTTAACCGAGTCACGAGCCTGACTCGACCCTGAATTTAATGGTCCATGGGGAAAGTTTGGAGATCCGGGACAACCATCGGTGGTATGTCCCCTCCAAAATAATGCTTAAGTCTATGACCATTCACCTTGAAATTTGGTCTGTCGGTTTGAGATAACTCGATGGCACCATAAGGGAAAACTTGAGCAACGGTGAATGGTCCGGTCCAACGGGTTTTAAGCTTGCCCGAGAAAATCTTTAATCGAGAATTGAAGAGAAGAACTCGATCACCAACGTTGAAGACGCGGTTTTTAATCTTGGAGTCATGAATCTTCTTCGTTTTCTCTTTGTAGATTAAAGAATTCTCGTAGGCTTGATCCCGGAGTTCATTTAGTTCATTCATTTGAACTTTTCGGTGATCACCCGCGGTCTTAAGGTCAAAATTACAATGTTTCAAGGCCCAATAGGCCTTGTGTTCAAGCTCGATAGGAAGATGGCAAGCCTTTCCGTACACGAGCTTATAAGGAGTGCACCCAATGGGTGTCTTGAATGCGGTACGGAAGGCCCATAGTGCATCATCTAACTTATCGGACCATGAAGCACGGTTTTCACCTATGGTCCTTTCTAAAATACGTTTCAAACCACGATTTGAAACCTCCACTTGTCCACTCGTTTGTGGATGATACGCGGTAGAAAGACGATGAGTAACTCCATACTTAAGCATAACTTTAGCAAATTGATCATTACAAAAATGGGTACCGCGATCACTAATTATAGCACGGGAGTTCCAATCGGGCAAAAGAGATTTCTGAATTTTTAAACAAACTCGAGCATCGTAGTGTGGCGAGCGCTTTTGCCTTCAACCCTTTGGACAAGTAGTCGACGGCCATGAGAATGTATTGTCCCTCGAGAAGACGGGAACGGTCCTATAAAATTGATGCCCCACTCGTCAAAGATTTCGCACACTTGGATTGCATTTTGAGACATTTCATCACGTTGCGAGATTTTTCCTTGATGTTGACAAGCATCACACCATGTGACCAAGTCATGGGCATCTCGGTAAATAGTAAGCCAAAAGATACCGAAATCAAAGACTTTTTTAGCGGTATAGTTGGCACCATGATGTCCCCCGGTGGGTCATATCTATGGCAAGCCTGAGGAATATCAACGCTTATTGGGCCGTTAAGTACATTCGCCTAATCGTTTGATCCACACAAATCTTAAAAAAATAGGGGTCGTCCCAAAAATAAGGCTTAACATCCTTAAAGATTTTTTTTCTTTTGTTAGGACGACATCCCTTTCACAATAAAATTCCATGCATGGTAATTTGAAATGTGGGCAAACCATAGGGTACTTGAATCACCACGAAAGGTAACCATCCCAAGTGTCTCGAGAGAGGGAAATTGTTTCCGTTAATTTCCTTTTTCTCTAGATCAACTTTGATGGGTGTTCTTTCCTAGTCTTGATAACTGTGGCCTCGGCCGCGAGAATTCTCCGCTCCTTTTTATCACGATTAATAACATCGAATTCTTGGAGTATGGAGAATTCCACTAGAGCAATCTCGGCTTAGATCTTGCTTAGCAAGGAAGATATTAAGAGCATAGTGGTCCGTATAGACACATATGGTCTTTTGATAAGACTCAAAGTAAGGCCGAAAATCTCGAAAGCATACACTACGGCTAATAATTCTTTTTCCGTAGTAGTGTAATGTGCTTGAGCATCCGTCATGGTCTTACTTGCATAGTGTACAGGCAAAAAATGTTTGGTCTTACGTTGCCCCAAGACTGCACTACAGCATAATCACTAGCGTCGTACAGTATTTCAAAATGGTAGGTCTCAATATCAGGGGCAAACTAAAATTGGGGATTCTGGTTAATTTTATTAAGTATGTTAAATGCTTCAATACATTCTTTCGAGAAAACAAACGGGGTTTCTTTTTCAAGAAGATGGGTCATCGGCCGGGCGATTTTAGAAAAATCTTGAATAAATCGACGATAGAACCCGACGTGACCTAAAAAACTTCGAACGCCTTTGACGGTAGTCGGATGAGGGAGTTTAGCTATAACATCAACTTTAGCTTTGTCGACCTCAATCCCAGACTTTGAAATTTTATGTCCTAAAACAATGCCTTCTTTTACCATAAAATGACATTTCTCCCAATTTAGAACTAAATTAGTGTCTTCGCACCGTTTTAGCATTTTGTCTAAATGGGAGAGGCATGACGAGAAAGAATCCTCGAAGACCGAGAAATCGTCCATAAAGACCTCCATTGTTTCCTCGATCATGTCGTGGAAAATGGCCATCATGCACCTTTGGAACGTGCCCGGAGCATTACATAAACCAAAAGGCATACGTCGGTAGGCAAACGTCCCATAAGGGCAAGTGAAGGTGGTCTTATCTTGGTCTTTCGGGTCAATAGGTATTTGAAAATATCCCGAAAAACCATCATAGTATTCATTTCCCGCTAAACGTTCTAGCATTTGGTCCATAAAAGGCAACGGGAAATGATCTTTACGAGTGGCATCATTAAGCTTTCGGTAATCTATACAAACACGCCATCCGGTAACTAGTCTTGTAGGAATCAACTCATTATCTTCATTTTCAACTACGGTCATACCACCCTTCTTAGGCACATAATGAACGGGACTCACCCACAGACTATCGGAGATTGGGTAAATCAATCCGGCATCAAAGAGTTTGATAACTTCCTTTTTGATAACCTCATAAATTTTCGGATTTACCCTTCTTTGATGTTGAACCGCCGGTTTGAAGTCGTCTTCCATTAAGATCTTTAACTCGGGTCGATACCCTTAATGTTAGAAATTTTCCATGCGATGGCCCGTTTGTGTGACTTAAGAACTTTTAAAAGGGCAGCTTTTTCTTCATCTTTTAATTCCTTAGAAATTATGACGGGCAATTTATCGGTTCCTTCTAAAAACGCAAATTCTAGGTGAGAAGGTAAATCCTTGAGCTCGAGCTCTGGAGGATCATCAATAGAAGATTTAATCGTTTTAAGTTCCTCAAAATGAA
This sequence comes from Tanacetum coccineum, assembly GCA_026074375.1. Lineage (NCBI taxonomy): Eukaryota > Viridiplantae > Streptophyta > Magnoliopsida > Asterales > Asteraceae > Tanacetum > Tanacetum coccineum. Next base: position 24,960 of record BQNB010015000.1, read on the forward strand.
GTTCCTTCAGAGGGAGAGGAGATGATGGATCATCATTTAATAACTTCTCGAGTAGAAGAAGGTCTCCCTCCGAATCAAAGTCGGCATCATTAATTCCTGGTGGAATTGAATCATTTATAAGACAAGCTTCCAAAATAAAGTCACCTCCTTCAAAAGGAGTGAGAGAGGGGAAATAAGTAGAAAGGATAGGATCTAAAGATGGAGTGGGATTGCCACTCGTAGAACTATCCGAAAATTTTAGAACTTCTTGAGCATACTCCTCACATGAAACGTCGATGACATCGATTCGATTAACCGATTCAGAATTATTGTAGGAGTATCTCGAAGTTTGACCAACTTTAAAAGTTATGGCTTCATCATTAAATCGAAGAGTTATTTCTTCACCGTAAACATCAATTAATGCTCGAGCCGTCCTTAGAAAAGGTCTCCCGAGAATGAGAGGAACCCGCGGATCGGCATCGTAATCAACGACTACGAAATCAGCCGGATAATGGAACTTCCCCACTTTAACGAAGACATCTTCGGCGACACCTTTTGGTCGAGTAATTGATCGGTCCGCAAGCTCGAGAGTCATTCGAGTGGAGGTAAGTTCGGGAAGAGAAAGCTTTTTCCATACGGAAAGAGGCATAAGATTGATGCTTGCACCAAGATCGGCCAAGGCAGAGCATTCAACCATTCCCTGAAAATCACACGGTATAAGAAACTTGTTGGGGTCTCCAAGTTTTTCGGGCAACTTTTTTAGGATAACCGCCGAACAATTCTCATTCACCGGTGTTTTGACTAAGTCAAATAATTTTTCTTTGTTATTAAGGAGACTTTTAAACATTGAAGCAAATTTTGGCATATGTAGAAGAGCATCCGCGAAACTGAGCTCAAAATGTAATTCCCTAAAAATTTCAACAAATTTCGAAGCTAGGTTATCATCTTTTTCACGGAGCTTTTGTTTGTTAGCTCGTGAAGGATAAGGTATAGACGGTTTAGGCTTAGGAGCAACAACGGGCTCATCAATTGGAGCTTGAATTTGGACTACCGGAGGTTGGATGTTTTTGGTACTCGGTTGCACCGTATCCTTTGTCACCTCGGGTTCCCGTTCCACCACCTTGGGAAGAGGAGAGAAAGGAGGTGGAATTGGAGGTCCATCATAAGAAATACCACTTCGGGTGGTGATTGCTTTCAAGTCACCTCTCGGGTTAGCAACGGTGTTGCTAGGAAGTGAACCCGTACCCGAAGAAGAAGCGGTATTCATTTGGAAAAAACTAGCCATCATATTCTTAAGCTCATTGGTTTGATTTGACATTGTAGCTTGCATTTCATTCCTCATTTCATTCTTGAATGTATTATTTTGATTTTGCATTGTAGACTGCATTTCATTTCTTAATTCTGATTTTAAATTACTGATATGATTTCTCATGGCTTGCATACTAGCCTCATTCGTTTTCTTAAATTTCTCCAAGTCACTCGAAGTAGTAACTTGAGTTTGAATCGGAGCTTGATAAGACGTATTTCCTTGATTGAAGTTATTTCCTCGATTCTGGTTAAACCCTTGATTTTGCACATTCGGTTGAGCAAAACCGGGTGGTCGAAACTGATTAGCTATACTCTGGGGACGATAACCGGTATTTCCCTGATTGTAGTTCGTTGCGGTGATGGAAACACATCTTGGAATATTGTCTTGATACTAAAAAGTGTTGGCATCTGGTGGGTGTGGCAGGACACTGTCAGTAAGAATGAGCACCGCCACAAGTAACACAAGATTCCTCAACAGCTTTTATGGAAGCTGGAGCTGGGGTTACTTGATGTTGTTTAAACATCGCGGTCATGGCACTAGTCACGGCACTGGCTACGGCACTGGCTATCTCTGAAGAATCAACATTACTTGCTTTCACTTGAGAAACAATCGGTTTGTTTCTTGAATTACAAACTTTTGATTTGTTTTCAATAATTTTCAACACATCTTGTGCACTTCTTTCCAAAAGATTGCCACCGGCGGCAGAATTCAAAGAATCTTGATCGGATGGGTTTAAACCATTGTAGAAGGTATCGAGTTGATGCAATTCGGTAAAACCGTGATGTGGGCATGCTCGAAGGAGATCCTTGAAATGGTCCCATGCCTCACTAAACGTTTCTTTAAACTTTTGTTAAAAATTTGAAATTTCATTCTGGAGATTTGTTGTTTTTGAGGGAGGAAAGAAATGGTTAATAAACTTGGACACAAGATCGTCCCAAGTGAGAATAAAACGAGAAGGTTCTTTGTCGAGCCAAATCCGGGCTGGACCATCGATAGAAAATGGAAAAAGCATAAGCTTAATCGATGTGTGGAGATCTTTATGACCCCTTAGATCGTTATTAAGACTCATCTAGGATATAGTAACAATGATTAATAAACTTGCACAGCAGAATAATAAAACAGAAATTAGAGTTACTTCAAGGTTTTCTTTATTCATTATTATCACAAGAATCAAATTATCCTTGAGTCTAACTAAAACTACTAATAGATGTTTATAAAACATCTACCAAATCCCTCCTAAACTCTCCCCCACACACATAACCCACCTACACCCCCCCCCCCCCAAAACCCCCCCCCCCCCTAAACGTGTACACACACCCGTTTTCGCCCTACCCCCCTTTTTACGCTCCCCCCCCCCCCCCCCCGACATCTATTGTACCGAAGCCCCTCTTTTTGATGTGGTGTGTGTGAGATGTGAGTGTTATCGAGTCTCTCACTCCCACACTATCGCCTCGCGCAACAACACGACCCCAACTACTTTTTATAGCATAAGGAGTCCAAGCTTTACATTGTAAACTATTTAAAGATATTAATGAGTTTGACCCAAATCTTTATCTCTTTATCTTTATCTCTTTTAGACCAAATCTTGGTCAAGCTTTTACATTAGAAACGATTTAAAAGATATTAATGAGTTGACCAAATCTTTTATCTATCTTATCTCTTTCTAACCTAATCTTATTTTCTTCTACATCTTGTAGTATCCCACAATGACGACTTTGGACCTTTGTTTCCATCTTGTTTCATTCGTGTTTTGTCTTATCAACTAAAAATATAATTCCCACTATATCTTCCCCTAGTTGATTTATGACATAAACCAAAAATAGCACGACTTCCCTTGAGTTAATATACAAATGAAAACTTTCCCCTTTAAGCTCAAGGATTCTACAACTTGCAATTCATCAAAATCTTCTTCCCTTTTTGTCATTATCAAATCAGGGGACTAAAGTTTATGCAACTTCGATCTTCACATCCGATGAACCAATATTACACTTCTAGCCAAGCCTTTTATCTCTCAAATTACCCAAATTAAGCACAATATTAAAAATGAACTTGTGGTAGTAGACACTCACACTAGCTAGTAGTAATTAAATGACTAGTAGTAGCAATAACCTTCACCTCGATGTAGCATGTAAAGGTTAAACATTTTAACATTAAGCTTCCCTTGGAAACCCATTTGTTAACCGATTCTCTTGAATCTCAATTCTGTAGGCTTATGTTATTACATTACTGATGAAGACAAAAATTAAGTAAAAGACACTTGATGCTCAAGTTAGAACAACACTAAACTTGGTGTTATGTTTGTGTATCCGCGCGACGTAAAATCATTTCCTATGACAAAAATAAGTAGATCACAATCTATTGACAAAAATCTCTCATCTATGAGACACATATCTAAAGTGATAGCAAAATTTAAGCATTGAGCACCATAAGAATAATACACACCTTTGCTAGTTCGTAAGTCTTCGTCACAAAGTTATAAGAAGAACATGTTACCTCCTTCTAAAAGGTATGAATAAATCACAAACCCAAATAATTCTCTTCAACTTCAAATAGGTCATTTAAACAACCTCTTCTTCGTAACCAATTCGAACATAAAATCCTAATTCCTCTGTTTTGATTGTAACCTTGATTGTACCGGGTTTGATTATTTTGCACATTCGGTTGAGCAAAACCTGGTGGTCGAATTTGATTAGCTAAACTTTGAGGACGGTATCCGGTATTTCCCTGATTATAGTTTACTACGGCTGCTGAAACAGATCCTTGAATATTATCTTGATATTCTGGAAAAACGTTGCCATCAGTGACAAGACATTGGTGGTAAGGATGCGAAGCACCACAAGTAACACAAATTTCCTCAACCGCTTTCACAGAAGCAAGAGGAGAAGATTTCTGATGAAGCATAGCCTTAACGGCGTCGACAAGAGCGGCAATCTCCGTAGAATGAGGGGTAGAAGAAGAAGGAGCATTCGTACTCACTTTTGAAACAATCGGTTTATTCCGTGAGTTGCAAACTTTTGACTTGTTTTCAATAATTGTCAAAGCATCTCGATGAGTTTTAGTCAAAAGATTACCACCAGCGACGACATTCAAAGAATCTTGATCGGTTGGGGTTACAGCATTGTAGAAGGTATCAAGTTGATCCAACTCCGTAAAACTGTGATAAGGGCATGCACGAAGGAGATCCTTGAAACGGTCCCATGCCTCACAAAATGATTTATCAAAACGTTGCTGAAAATTCGTAATTTCATTCCGGAGATTTGTAGTTTTTGAAGGAGGAAAGAATTGGTTAATAACCTTGGAAACAAGATCTTCCCAAGTAAGAATAGAATGAGGGGGTTCTTTTTCGAGCCAAATCCGGGCTGCCCCCTCAATAAAAAAGGGAAAAAGCATAAGCTTAATCGACGAATTAGGCACATCTCTATACTTAATTATGGAAGTAATCTTGTTAAACCAACGAATGTGAGCATGCGGATCTTCTTTCTCAAATCCGTAAAATTGTTTTGAAGTTACAAGATTTAGAAGACCATGTTTAAGCTCAAAATTCTCTGCGAGAATAGCGGGAATAACGATAGCATCTCCGTAACCCTCGGTGGGTGCTTGGAGTAATTCCGCCATAGTACGTTGATCGGCCATCGTAACTACGGGACTCTCTTCAAGAGAAAACGGTTCGACTCTTTGCTTGGAACGTCTACGATTACGACGTTTCGGAGTCGTTGAAGATTCGGCAATTAAATTTGATGAAGAGCGAGTGCGCATGCACTAAAAATAAAATAAGAGAAATAAAAAGAAAAATATTTTTGTAACCGATAATCAAACAAGTGTACGGTAGCTCTCTAGAAAACGCACAAAGAAGCGGAGGAGCGGGTAAGCGCGAAGCGTTTTAAAAACCTTCTCCTTTCGGGTCGAAGTTCGTAGGATCAACCCTCCTTATACCTCTCTTATAGTTTGTAATCTAAAGGTGAGCCGAATTCACAAGTGACACAACGGTTGATTTTGTTGTTTTTCAATTTTTTTGGAATTTTTGATTACTTGATAATAGAAGAAAATATTCACAAATGAAAGCGATAACTTCACGGGGAAGGGTCTTCAAACACTAATCTTCAAACGTAAACACGATAATTGCACACACCTCCCCGGCAGCGGCGCCAAAAATTTGATATATTAATTGAAACTTGGCTTTGTTCTTTCTGCTTAAAATTATGATTTATGGTTCGGGCTTGCTTATACTTTCGGCTTACGCTCCTTCGATGACACCGCTCTTTTCGTTGCCTGATATGATCTTAACTATACATATATATATAATTTTACTTAATACATATATAGTATATAACTAAAATAATCAAATAATAAGAGTGAGGAAAGTGAAAAGGTTTTTTTAGGAAGATTACTTTTAACCAAAGTAAAATCCAAAACCTTCCCGGGTCGTGGTCCCAACGAGGCGTGAATTAAGAATCGTGATTAAGTTTGTGATCGCGTGATTTGAATGATCAAATCTTGATTTGGATTCTATTTCTACAAATAACATGCAAAAACAAATAAAGGCAAGCTAAAAACGAAAGCAATTAAGGTTAAGACACGAAAACGATAACGGGATCCTAAAACCGAGCCTTAAAAACCTAAATTATAAAATTTTAACCCTAACAATGCAAATTTATTTTTTAAAAGTCCTAAATGATTAAAAATAATTTAAAAAAAAGTGTTATATTTTTTGACTTTTATTTTATTTATTATGAATTAAAAACAATTTTAATCTAAAAATATTATAAAAAATATTAAACTAATTTAGAAAAATCTAAAAAAATTATGACAAATACCTTAAGCTAAGTAGAATCTAAAAAATTAAAAAACTAGAAAAATGCTGAACAAATAAGCAGAAAATAAGCTAAAAAGCCCGAATAAGCCAAACTGGTAAATGACCTTAACTATTAAATAAACCAAACTATGAATGAAAAAGTCTCAAGGGCAGATGGTAAGGTGTGGGAGTGTTAAGGTGTTGGCTAGTATAAGGGGGAGGTCACAGGTTCGAAACCTGTGACTTCCTTTTTTAAAAAAAACTTTCTTTTTTAATTTTTCTTTTTTAAAAACTAAACTATAAGCAAAACTAACAAGCTTTAAAAAAGGAATTTTTGCTAAAACTCAAAAATAAGCTAGGAATAAGCAGATTGAAAACGACAGTTTAGCTTTTTAAGCTTAATGACTAAAAGGCTAGACTGTTTTGCTTTTTTAGACACAATAAGCAATTGCCACAACAAATAAGCTTTAAAACAGACTACCCTTGACCTAATAAGCACTTAGGAACTAAAATAAGCAAAATGAAATAATCAAAAAAGCACTTAAAAAGATGTTAAAATAGATGACTAAAAAGACAGTTTAAAAGACTAATTGCTACTTTTAAACTAAGATTTAAGACCTAATAAGCAATTGAAAAAGCAAATAAGCTAAAACAGATGATTAGCTACTCTTAATAAGCACTAGGGACTAAGAATAAGCAAGTAAAGTAAGCTAAAAGGCACTGAAAAGGCTAAAAGACAACAAACATATAAGACAGTTTAAAAGGAATTTTAACAAACTTTAAGCTAAGAATAAGATCAAATAAGCACATGAAATAAGCTATAAAGCTCAAACAGATTGAGCTTATACTACAAATAGCTTATGCTATCAAATTCAAACCCTAAAACAACTTCAACTAAGCTAAATTTGTAATTGAAAAGCTAACTTTTTAAGCTTGAAAACTGAAATAAACACTTGACAGATTTAGACCAAACTTTCACAAGGAAATAAGCTAGCATAATGAAGTAACGTCCAAAAATAGGCTCTAACATATTGTCAGCTTATACTACAAATAGCTTAATGCCTATCAAATTCAAACCCTAAAAACAACTTCAACTACGCTAAAATTTGTAATTGAAAAGCTAACATTTGTAAGTTGAAAATGAATTAAAACACTTGACAGATTTAGACAAACTTGCACAGACATATGCTTATTTAATCTATTCCTTTCCTATTGCATTAGACAACAAAATGAAGCCTAAACAAAGTCATCAAAACAATGCAAATATTAAATAAAAGCTGTTAGAAAACCTTTTGATTCTAGCAGACTTGAAGTTTTGAAAAACAAACCTCAAATCTAAATAAAACTTAATCCTAACTTGTTAAAACTTGTATTAAAACTGATTTAAGGCTAATCAAATTTGTTTTTGAAAACCAAATGCTCACAAACAGTATTAATACTTGGTTAATACTGGTAACCCAAACACCCCTTTAAGATTAGATTTTTCATTTTTAAGCTAAACAGATAAAAATAAGCTTTGATAATTGAAAACAGATTGAATACTAAGTATGTTAAGGACTAATAAGCATTGACTTAGGACAATTAAGCACCTAATCAATAAGCACAAGCATTAAGTAGATTTAAAGCACAACTAAGACAATTTAAATGGAATCAAATCCAAATGACATAAAAGTCATAACACAAACATGAAAAGCATTTATAAGGACAGAATAAGCAAACATAAGCAATAATAAGACATAAATAAGCAGTAATAAGCAATGTAATAAGCAAACAGTAAATGAGCTTTAAAACTTGAAAATGAGAACTTACAATTCCCTTTGCACAAAACAAGGGTAATAAGCTTTTGAAAAGCTAGATCTACAAGCTCCAGCTTGTTTAAAACAAGCTGGTATGAGTCCAATAAGCCCTTCCCTTTTTGGCTTATCTTCCACAATAGCTTTTTGGATGATTTTGAGTAAAAATGACTTAAAATATATAAACTATGGAAAAGCTTATATAGTTTAAGTAAAACAGCTAAAAATATAAGAGAACTAGGCTTAATGATGTTTATCAAATCTTTTCAAAACATGAATTTCATTATCACAAAAACAGAATTTTAACATAAAAACTTATAATTTCATTAAAACTTTAAAACTAAGTACAAGGCTTTTTAAAGGAAATACATTAAGCTAAAACAAACTAATATAAGCTAAAAGTTACAATAACAAGATAGATTAAAAACTAGATGCCCTAATGGCTGCCCTAATGGCCCTATTTATAGATGAAGGAGAAAGTTCTAGGTCTGGGACTTGTGCTTCTTCTATGAGGAGGATGAGAGAGTGTTATCCAAGCCATGAATCTAAGCCTTTGATCTTCTTGTTGTGTTTCTTTGATCTCATAACAACCCTTGATTCTTCTTGTCCAATAATCCTTCATAGGATTGCCAACATGTCTTGTTATCTTACTGGGGGTGGGGTTTGAGTGGGTTTTTATCGGGTTGCAGGGTTTAATGAAAAAGACAGGTGAATAGTGGGATTTGGCGAGTAAATGTGGTATGTGTTTAATTACACATACCTTTTACCTTTAAAATCGACCCTAAACGACCAAAAACACACATAAAATGCCATAAATATGCCTGTTTTTGTGTTTGTACTGTGCAAGTACCGGATATTCACAAAAGGACGAAAAATCAAGCAAAAACGGACAAAACTGAGCACGGAATGAAAAAGCGTAGAGAAGCCAAAGTCAACAAAAGTCAACGATCAAAATCGGAACCGACACCGAAGAATACTTAATGGGCCCACTCGAGCCCATCTAATGGGTCGGGTAAACCCATTAGTATAATATTGAAGACCAAAAGTTTAAACAAAGGCCGAACACTCTTTTTATACAAGCCGGCCCAAAACAGTGCATACATGGCCCAATTCCACTTCTAACTTCGTTAAGTCCCTAACCCTTTAACCATAACTTCGTTAATCCCTTTAGGGACTAACTTTGCAAAACCTCTAATAACTTTGAGGGGCTGTTCCTGCCTAACCCTCAAAGTTATTATACCTACAAGGGCCACGAATGTAATTAACTTATAGAAGGTGAGGGATCAAAATTTCTAACCCACCAAACTCACCCCTGCACCCAGTTATAAACAAACACCCTTTCCCGCCAAACTTAAAACCTATCTCCACTGTTCACGCTTCCCTGTCCCCCCCTCCTCGACCAATGTTCACAACCAGCCAAAAACCCATTATACCACCCCCCACATGGGCTTATGTACACGGTGGCAATCCCCCTTGCTACCATTGGTTATGGAAATCAAGGATCGTGATTTGAAGACTTTGGGACCAAGAAAAGATAGAGGGCCGAGATTGATTTTTGTTTCATTTCACACAACAAAAACACTCTCAATCTGTCTCAGGAAAGAAACACACAAGAATGAGGACAAGACTTTTTAGTCGAATTATAAATAGGTTTCAATTGTAAACCATTTGAAAAAAGTAGCTTTTATCTAGTTCTTTTAATAGTTTAACCTAGTTCTTTTAGTTGTTTTTTGAATTTTCTTAAAGTATTGTAATCTGTTTTTCTTATTAATGAAATATAAGTTTTTGGTTCCAATTCCTGTTTTCAAGTGTTAAGGTTCTGTCAATGTTTTTAAAGCTCACCATAAGCTCTTGTATCCTTTCTAGTAAAAGCATTTAATAACCTGTTTTAACTAGAAATCATTTAAGTATAAAAAAAAGAGTGTTAAGAAAAATCACAAAAAAAAGACTCACCCCAAAATACCTCAGCTAATATGGAAGATAAGCAAACAATGGAAGTGCTTATAGACCTACTAGCTTGTTTTTAACAAGCTAGAGCTTGTAGAATTTTTGTATATTCCCTGTTTGAGCAAGGGATAAGGTACACCCTTTTTTTAGATTTTAGCTTATTTTTACTGTTCATTGCTTATTCCATGCTTATTTGTGCTTATTGCTGCTTATTATAATGTTCTATGCTTGATTGTTCTTAATTAGTGCTTATATGAGTGTTATGGATGCTTTTGTTCAAATCTGTCATTTTTAGTTAAATCTGCCATTTGCTTATTCAGCTTATTTAAGTGCTTATTTTTTGTTGAAATTTGCTTATTTATGCTAAATGTTTTTATATGTTTAACTGTTTGCAAAAACCTAGCCTTATTTCTTTGTAAATCAGTCTACAAAAGACCCTTTTATATTTAAAGGGGTGTTTGGGTCAAGGGATAAAAATGGGTCAAAATGAGTTAAAAACACTATGGGTCATTTGATGAACTTTAACCTGCATTCTTAGGTTGATTGCTACTGAATTTCAAGGTTCTTTAAGTTTAAAATTTGTTTTTAAGTGTTTTTCTAAAAAGTCCATTCGAATCTGTGGGGAAAGATTTGATTCAAAGGGCTTATTAGATTAGGTTCTTTAAAACCTGTTTTGAGTCCTCTTTTTAGTGTCAATGCAGTATAAGTAATTCATTTGGTTAGCTTTTGTTTTATTTACATTGTAAACTCTTTCTTTTTAAGTTAAACTGTTGTGTGAAACTGCCATTTTTCATTTCTCCATATCAGATGGTAAAAATAATTTCTAGCTTATGAAATTTTGTGCACAAGCTTCTTTTGAGTCACTCTAAATTTGTTTTAAGCTATTTTTTATTTTTGAGCTTATTTGCCAGCTTATTTATAACCTAGCTTTTAGCCCATTTTTCTTTGTTAAATCTCCCCTAGTGCTAGCACCCGTTTTTCTAGCCCCTTTTTCTTGGCCTCCTTAAGATAGGTTAGTTTATATTTTTGCATTTTTAGGAAGTTTATAAGCTGCTCTATAAGCCCTAGAAAGCCTTAAGCTTAGGACCCCCTCTTGGTGCTTAAAAATAAGCCCAAAAGTGAGCCCCTTGACTGTTTGTATGCAACTTAGGCACCTTAGCTTATTTTGCTTATTCTTATGTTCTGGCTTATTTCCTTGCTTTTTATTGCTTAAAGCAGCTTATTAGGTTTGTCTAAGCATGATCTAGCTTAGCTGGTTTTGTTTTAAGCTTATTTGAGCTTATTTGCCTCTTAGTGTAAAATCTTGGGTGTGTTTACCATTTCTAACTTGTATGCCTGTTCTAGCTTATTTTCCTTGCTTATCTTTGTTTGAGTTTGCTTATTATGTATAGTGCCCCACTTGTCTGAGCTTATTTCCATTTTCCATAAGCTTATTTGAGCTTAAACTGCTTAACAGTTAAGCATTTTGTAGTCTTAGAGTAAATTTAGTAAACTGCAACTTATTTAGCTTATTTCGTGCTTATTTGTTAGATATAAAATTTTTGTCTTTTTTAAAGTTGCTTATTTTCAGATTATTTAAAAAGTTGTAAAAAAATGCAAAATAAAAACGTTGGGATTAGGGGAGGCCCCAAGTGAGCAAATCTCAAACCCGGGACCTCAACCCCATCAACCAACGTTTTATAACACACTCACTACCGCTGTGCTACAATAGCTCAACCGGTAGTGAGTTGCAACATTTAATTTATAAGGGCATTTTAGCCCAATAAGCCCATAAGCTGTTTTCAGCTTATTACGGCTTATTTATAAGTCCAATTTTCTAGCTTTTATTTTTCATAGAACCAGTACACCTTAATCCACTTTTCTGTATTTTTTCACATTTTTCCAACTTTGTTTGCTATTTTTTATCATTTATTTTCTTTTAAACTGTTTTTTAATTATAATAAATTAAATAAAAATCAAAAAAATATTTTTCTTTTTTAGAAAATTTTATTTTATCATTCTTCACTTAGGAAAAATAGAAAATCTTTCGTAGGGTCATTTTTGCAAAATTTCGAATTTTAAAGAACGGGATTCGAACCCAGTTCTCGTTTTCTCGTTTTTGAACTCAATTTAACTCCGTTTTCGTTTTAGTCTTCTTTATTCTTACTTTTTAGTCAATTAATATTAGGAAAATCTAAAAAATTCACTTTAGGATTAATATTTTAAGTTTTAGGTTTTTAGTATGTCGTTTTAGCTTCCCGTTCTCGTTTTTAGTATAGTTTGCCTTATTTTTCCCGTAGTTTTAGAAAATTAAACCCAAGTCTTTTTCCATTCAAGCATTGTTATTCAAACCAACTTCCGACTTTCCAATTCGCTTCTCGTTGGGGATAAACGACCCGGGGATATTCTATACTACTTCCGGTTTCATTGATTTTCTTGATAATTATCATCATTATATATTTATAACTATTATATACTTATTTATATAAAAAGGGGTTAATTAAAGAAGCGATCAATTTTTGGCGCCGCTGCCGGGGAGGAGTGAAAGCATTTGTCGTTTCGAAGTTTGATTATTTGTGCTTGAAGATTGTGAATATTTACTTAATCCAAATGGATTTGGTGCTACAAAATAGAATGTTAGTGATTAAATAACACAAGTATGAGCTCCCCTTTGCTTTGAGAATACCTACAAGCAAATATGTTAAAATAAAGATGGAGATAAGGCCACTGTTTGCCCCATTCTTTCTTGAACCTGTTTCATAATGGTTCCTGTCCCCTGACTTCGCATTTGAAGGGTTTCGGTTCCTGGTGAAGAAAAATTAGAGCTTGATTTTTGAGGTAGGCTACTACATATATAATGAAATGTAATAAGAGAATAAAATGTACAAAGATAAGGTACAACACAACCAACATAAGTAGTGAACAAAATCCTTGTAATAAACAAAACAACTATTTTTTGGTGACTTTGTGTCACCTACAAATAGGTAAAACTAAAAAAAAGGAATGTTCTTAAACTAAAATCTAAAAATTATACAAAATACAATATTATGATTATAATCGTCACCAAAATCCTAAGGAAAGTTTTGGTTGGTAAGAGTAGTGAGACGTTTGAGAATGTGAATTTGACATGGAATCCCATTTTTCGGCGAAAGTCATTCAGCTAATCGTTGTCCTTTGATACAATGCTCCTAAAACATCTCGTGAGTGAGCGGAGGTAAAATGTCGTTTGACCACATCGGTTGAGAGTGTGGCGGAATTTGTGGTGGTAAAGGTGGTAAAGGAGGTTCCATCTCTATGAATCAGGGACCGGTGGAGGATGGTTCGCCCAAATGTTCGATGGAGTCAAACGTGGTTGAGGGATGAGAGGATTGTGGCCTCGGTGGAAAGTCTCGATAGAGTTGAAGAAAGATGAGGAGAAGTGGTATTTGTGGATAAAATGAGCCCCACCGGGCTCTATGTTGATGGTCCACAGGAGAAATATTGCTTAGAAGGTTTGTAGGGTACAGAGAAGGATAGTAAATGAATGGTTTCGTTTTAGGATGATGTTGGTTAAAGTTCAACTTGGAGAGAAACCTAGGATGAAAAAGGGTGAGGTTGGCGATGTGTCAAGAGGAGTAGAGGACCGAGCCATTTGGTAGTCGCTAGGAGGAGAGAAGCTTTGGTAATGTAGAGAATTAGATGGTGGATTAACAAGACCAACGCGAACACTATCCGAGCCGTTTCTATTGAGAAATCTTGTTGTCTTTTTCTGTCTTAGAGAATTTTTGGAAGTATGATATCAGGTATTGCTGGAAATTTTAGATAGAGATCAATGGAGAAGATGTTTTTATAGTATTGATGTACAAGCATTGTCATTTAATGCAAAATCTTCTATTTTGGGTAAAATCCAATGATTAGATAATCCACAAAATGTCAAACCTTAAAGTCTAGGATCTGGAAATAGGTTGATAATAGAGGGGAAATAGAGGTTTAGAGGTTTAAAAATTGTGTAGTAAGCTCACTGATGACCTGGTTCTGTCAGAACCCTTTCAAAAGGGTTCCGCCCTTCATTATAGAAGGGTACCGGGTATTTGTTTAAACAGAAAAGAGGGAAAGAAATGATGGAAGGTGAAGGCAATGCAAAGAGTTTTATAGGTCTTATATTTCTAATAAAATTGACGATCTCAAGATAATTTTAAGAGATTCTAGCGTGTCTCTATATGCAAACAATGTCGAGGTGCGGTTATGTCGACTCAAAAAGTTAATATAATAAGATAACCCAAAGTCTCCTTAATTTAATGTTGCTTCGGTTAAATGTACCCGAAAATGCATATTGATTATGTATTCCTTTTAGCATTCAAGAGACATATGAGGTTATGCATGAGTACAACATTTTTTCTTTGTATTAATCAATGAATGAAAAGGATTTTATGCGTGTCCTAGTCGTGAGAAGTATTTTGAAGAAAATTTCTCTTTTGGGATTTAAATAAAACAAAAAATCCTTTTGATGATGAAAATGTATACATAATAGTATATAGTATAGATACATGTAGTAGTATGATCAAAAATTCCCGAGAGTTTTATGTTTAAGTGCGAAATAGAATCCTAGACTCAGATTTGAGAAGAAAAGAGATCTTCCGAATTCACTGATAATGTGTCATTTTATACACTTTTTAGGGGTCGTTTAAAACCTCCTAAATCGTAGTAATTAGCCTAAAAAAGGTACTTAATCGTTCCTTTTTAGGTATTTCTCATATTGAATGGCATTTTGAAGCATTACAACGTGACTGGGCACAATAGAGAAGAACTAAGAAACAAGACTAATGGACCCTACAGACCAACAATGATCCAGAATTTCTCTACAGTGGCTGAGACGCGTCACAGATACAACTTGAATCCTCACCATGAAGATCAAGACGGCGTCACATGATTCCATGACGGCGTCAGAGCATACGACCCAACCCGTTATCTAGAATATTCTCTTTCCTGACGGCATCACGATTAAAACGCAACGCCGTCATAGCGTTTTTCCTATATATACAAACCCAAATTTTAGGGTTTTAAGTGTGTAACTTTAGAATATAAAGAGGGAAACGCACCCTAGTTCGTGTTAGGACAGCTTTAGGATACGATTATAGGGCCCTAAAAACCCAAATGTACCTCTTCCAATTTATGTTTTAATCAAATACGGTTTTACATAAACCATTCAATTATGTCTATGTGTTGTTTTGATTTATTGTTCTTGGGCTTTAACTTTAACCATGCTTGTGGCTAAAAACTCCTATTGTGTTTATTATGATGTATGAAACCTAGAATGTAGATCTAAATGGTGTTGCTTCTGTGTGATGATGTGTAACTTAGTTCTTAGAAAACCAGCTTTTGTTGTACTCGCTGTTGATATTCTCAGAAAACGTTGATTGTTTAGAACGGAAACCAACGGATATAGTCTTCATACTACCTTGCCCTAAAATGGTTGATCACTCTAATATATTTCACATGCAACTTATTGAACACTAGGAGCCGTGTAAAAGTAATCATACTACCTTGCATGTGTTGTTGCACTAGCTGCATACTAGAGTAGATTGCGGGTTCCGTGAATCGTGTCATGCTTTAGAAATATTACACAGATCCTCACACGTGTGACAAGTGCAACAACACTAAGAGAAGCAATCCAAGGAGTAATACATAATTAAATAAACACAGTCTTTTATCTTATTGTTATCACCAATAGCTTAGTATAAATTATTTTAAAACAGCTAAAACCAACTCTACTAATTAATATATTTAACTTGCTTTTTTCAATAAAATATAAAAATACAAAAATAATCTTCTCTCAACCCTTAGAATTCTGTTAGACCGTGATCAAGCCTTCCCAACCTATTCCTCGAGTGAACGATAAACAACCCTGAGTCTTGCCTATACTACACTACAACGATTAGGTGCACTGCCTAGGGAGTTGTAAAACTTCTCGTGTAGAAGTCCTACGACGACCGCACATCAAGTTTTTGGCGCCGCCACCTGGGGAATAGTTAGGTTTTGATCATAGTTTAGCTTAGTTCTACTCGCTTAAATCCTTTCAAGTGAGAATTTAATTTCTGTCAATTAGCTTTCTTGTAGTTTATCTTTTCTTTGTACCCTTTCTTTTGTAAATCACTCTTTCGTTCACTATCATGATGTATGAAAGACCACCAACCAACCCTTTTCAAAACCTACCACGAAACACAACCTTTCCATTCCAAAATAATATCTTGATGTTCCAACAACATCAAGATAAATCTCTCTATGATACATGGACTCATTTCAAAAACTTAATCCAAAGAGTCCCTCATCATGGCCTCGATTTATGGTCCTTGGCTCAATTCTTTTGTGACAATGTCGATAGATATACCCAAATAGACATTGACCATGCAGTAGGTGGGAACCTTAGGGTATTAAGTGCTGAAGAAGCATGGGAAACCATTAAGGATTGTGCCCGATGCGATAAACATTAGAAAAACCCAACTAGCACTATTCCTGACCAAACAATAGCAAATTTAAAGACTCAATTAGTTGAGAATGAAGTGGTTAGAGTTATGATACCTAAGTGCATGACATGGTTAGATGATGAGCCTATAAGAGATCTAAATACAATAGAGGATAAGGTGGATAATCCAAGCCCATAAAGTACCCCACAAGTCCTCCCGTTGTTTGAGGTATACACACCGCCCGCGACTCACCTGAAAGATGTAGAAGAAACCATAAGAACCCCGATAGAGGTAGAGCCTTTGAACGAAACAAAACTAGAGGAAGTAGCCTTAAATGGTAATCACAACACTCTTCTTAGTTCTAGGGAAGTTCCTAGTTTTGATGGACCGAAGCCTCAACCTTTACTCAATAGTCCCCATCCATTAGATAAAGTCAATGAGACGTAATATGGAACCCGAACCACCCATCAAACCCAAGCACAGAATAGATCTAATATGAGGTAGAGATTATTTAATCACTCAAACACCACCTTCAACTCTGTGTGGCGTCCTTTCCAACTAGGGATTTTGTATGCAATTATCGCCATTATCATCAATGATCCTAAGAAACCTTATGGATTTAAACTAGGTTTATTAGGACATAGTGGATCCCTTGGTGTTGATTTTCCAAAATTATGGATGATAGAAGATGATTGGAAATTAGAATCTAAGGAAGTTTCTTTTCTAGGAAGAGGACTTAATTCACCCGTTAGGCCAAAAGAAGTAGAGAAAGTTAGGATTAAAGAAACACACCAATTGGAGCATAAAATTCAACAAACACTTTTTCAACATATGACTCCTTCTCGCCACCATGGTGTGTACCGTTACTATCACCCGCACTTGAACTCAAGTGTAGGGGAACCTTCCCCTTTATCTGTTAAATAAGGGTAGAGTCAGGCTCGTGACTCGAACAAAAACAAGCGCTTTTTAGGAGGCAACCCAATATTACTTTCCTCAATTAGGATGTCATGTGTGTTTTTAAATTCTTTTACATACCTTTAATTTATTCTATGGTTTGAACTATCTTGTAATCATGCTTTGTTTGTCTTTAACTTTGTCTTAATTTCAATCAAAGGTATTTTGCAACCAATAAGTGTAGGGGAATTTATCCGGCTTTTGAGAAAAATTTAAACATGATAAATGAATTGTTTAGATTAATTCGTGTCAGTTTCAAGTCATATGATAGAATTGTTAAATCTCAGGTTTGTACAAACCATTTAAAAGTGAATTAACTTATTGGAATCAAGTGCAGAAATTTTTCATCAAAAAACCAAAAATTTCGTTTTCACATACTGTTGAACTGAGACGTCACGATTAACACGCGACGCCGTCACCACGACACCTGTGACGGGGTCACCACAACCCTGACGCGTCAAATGCCCAGGTTCCGAAAACTTAAAGTTTTTAATTATTATTGAAAATAAAACTTGCACGACATTTAATATATTTATTCTTCCATTATAAACCTGCAAAACCTAATATAAATTTAAGCATATTTCTTTCATCCTATCTTATATCGGAGCTCGAAACCCTAAATTCAATTGTCTATTGGTAAAATCGCAAACATTTTAATGCTTGGTATAAGTTTGTCTTTGTCTTGGATTACATGTTATATTTTGATGAGAAGAAGCTTTGGAAGTTTCTTAAGGAAATTTATAGGGATGATACTCAAGGAGGACGATTTAACAGTTATTGCATGTTTCATCTCCATTATAGAGTAAACCAGGGGAGACTAAGTTTCTTTTTTCCTTGGATTCTTTCTTTTCCCTTATCTGTTATAAAAAAAAAAACGGGTACTTCTAAGAGAAAACATTGGTGATAATATTAAACTATAAAAAATGGGGAAAATAAGCCTTAGAACTATTACTTTCATTTGCCATTTTGCTTTGTCCTTAAAAAGATGGTTAATATATATCGAAACATAGAATAAAATGGGTGAATTATTACCAAAATTTTAAAATTTTTTACGACACACACCAACGAAACCGAGTATTACAAGCTCTCATGGAGTAGAAATTGTATGACCAGCACAAAAACCCTCAAAATTTTCACCCCCACAATGTGATGTTCGCCATAGATTAATATACCTATAGACTTGTTTCGGAGTTAAGGAGTGATCAATCATGTTATTGTCCTATTCCGTCGTTTACGGATGTGATGATGGTTTTGTTGCCTTTTTGGAACATTGGTATCAGTTATTTAGGATTATGAGAGTGTAACCGGTAGCAATTAAATTCTAGAACTTGTTCTTGTGATGGAATTCCCGAGACCGCATAGTAGTATTAGGATTTTCTTGATAATAGGCATTAGTTTAACCCATGTTTTAGAACGCTGTAATGGGTGGGGGATGGTCACACCGAATCATATAACTATCCTACACCCTTGCTAAGCACTCACCTTTAGTGTGGATACCCTAGTACATACAACCCTCCGAGCCTTCCGTTTTTCACGTTCTCATAATTTTTCCTGGTTAATTCCGGACTATAATTAAGAGCATTGTCCACCCTTAAACCAATCGTATACTAACCCAAAAGCCATAGCCTAGCCTTATATGAAACTACGCCTTTAGTACATTATTGTGATAACCCAAGTTAATTATCCTTGAGTACACGGTTGCTAAGTCCTTATCCTTGTAAATACAGTTTTGGGACGATTGGGATTCATGGTAGTATTTATTTTCGTGGAAGAATGTGGAAAAAAGTTAATGTCAATATCCCCTATGTTGTCAAATATCCCATGTTATATTGATCCACCTCCAAAACGGGTCATTAGTTAGATTGTAAAATATCGAAGCTCTGTATAAAACTAAAGGTAGTGGGTACATTATTTATAAACCCCATTTATGTAGAATTTATTAAAAAAAAAAGAGATTGATGTAGAGTTGTGTAGATTATATGTAGATCACTGTCCAAGTCTTGGCTTATCAACCAAACCAAAGTGTATTCCGTTGTAAATAAATAGCCTAACCCTCCATCCTAAATTCAGACCAAATCACCACCACAAATGTTATCCCATCCATCTTTTCAGTTACCATTAAAGTTCTCTTACCACACCTACAACCCCACAACCCTTTATAAAGACCATTAAGATAGTAATTAATAATACAGCACTAGCGGTGGAGGTTGATCCTTTACCATGCGCTATAGGTAATTATATGCTATGACAGCAATTAGGTGTGATGTTTCTGTTCCCACCATATGTTATAATTCATTATACACCCGAGTGAAATAGAGAATCCCAAACCATATAGAGGAGTTTCAAGTAAATACTTTTCGTTCTTTTAATTCGAGGTCTAGAGGTGTTGTTGTAGAATATGTTTAAAGAGTAGGTAAAATGACCCTCATATTGTTATTGTCTAGGTAGAAAAGCCCATTTGCTTGAGGACAAGCAAATCCCAAGTGTAGGGGTATTTGATGAGGTTTTAATATATATACTTTTTTCAGGTCGTTTACCCCTCTAATCGATATTTATGCCCCAAAATAGGATACATAATCGTCCTATTTAATGTAAATACTTATTTGGAAGGGCATTTGGAAGAATTACACATGACTTGGGCTCATTTTGGAGAAGAAACAGACAAGACTACTGACCTACACCAAGATTGTCAAGAATTGTCTCTACAGTGTCTAGAAGACGAGAAAGCGTCACTGGATCCCACTAGACGCCTGTCACCACGAGACCCAGACGGCAAGACGGGCGTCAGATGCTTCCACGACAGCGTCAAGCAAATGACCCCAGCCAAAACTAGAATATTCTCTTTCATGACGGCGTCACGATTAAAACGCGACGCCGTCACAGCGTTTTTCCTATATATACAAACCCGAATTTAGGGTTTTGAGTGTGTAACTTTAGAATAAAAAGAGGGTACGAACCCTAGTTCGTTTAGCAGCTGTAGGAGACGATATTAGCCAAAAAACCCTATTGTACCCTCCTCCAAGTTCATGTATTTAAATATCAAGTACGTATTATTTAATAATCATTCAATATGTATATGTGTTGTTTGATTTATTGTTCTTACTTTATCTTTAACATGCTTGGCTAAACCTCCTATTGTGTTTATTTATGATTGTTTGAAACCTAGAATGTAGATCTTAGTTGTGTTGCTTCTTGTGATGGATGTGCATGTTAGGTCTTAGAAAACTAGCTTTTGTCTGTATCGCTGTTAATATGTCTAGGAAAATGTGATTGTATAGAAAGGATACCATCAAGTAATAGTCTTCATACTACCTTACCCCCAAATATGGTTTGTATCAACTCTTAAATCTTTCACATGCACTTCGTTTACTCATAGTGGCCGTGTAATAGTCTTCATACTAACCTTAGCATGTTGCCGTTGCTCTACGCATACTAATTAGACGCGAGTTCATGTAATTCGTCATGCTTTAGGAAATAGTTACACAGATCATCACAAGTGTGACAAGGCAACAACACTAGGAGAAGCAATCTAAGGAGTAATACATGATTAAATAAACACAGTCTTTTATCTTATTATTATCACTAGTAGCTTAGGTTAAATAATTTAGTTTTTTAAACAGCTAAAAACCAAACCTCTCTCTCCCACAATTATATGATTTACTTGCTTTCTATAAAATATAAAAATATAAAAAATAATCTTCTCTCAACCTTAGAAATCTGTTTAGACCGTGGATCAAGCCTTCCCCTAAAAAACCTATTCCCTTGAGTGAACGATAAACAACCGCCCGAGTCTTGCCTATACTACACTACAACGATTAGGTGATGGCTGCCTAGAGGAGTCGTAAAACTTCTCGTGTATGAAGCCCTATGAAGACCGCAACATCATTCACCAAAATCCTATTAGAGGGGATTTGGGATTTGAGGTGAGCTAGCTATTTGATGGTAGAGAATCCTGCGGTTACAAAGACCGCTGAACGGGGGGCAAAGTTGTTTAATGTGTGGTCCAAGACAAACATAAACTCTGTCCTATTAGCAAACTTTTATAATGAGTGTAAGCAAGCAATCAGAATACGAGTTTCTTAAGAATACTCTTTATAAACGCATCATCACAGCATTGAATTTTAAACTAATGAGGTTAGTTTTTGGAAGGAATTTATATTTTTAAGCGTTTGGTTCCATGAGACCTAGTCCTAGTCTAAGTATGTTGAAAGGTTCATGTTTTAGTGGTTTGGTAAATATATCGACAATATTATCTTCTAAAGAAACCTTCTGTATGGAGATGTTCCTTATTTGTACATTATCACAGAGGAAATGATGTCGAATTTCTATATGTTTGGTGCGAGAATGAAGGACGGGGTTTTAACTTAGGTCGATGGCACCTTTATTGTCATATAGGATGGGTATGTCATTTAGTTGGATGTCATAGTCTACGAGATCTTGTTTCATCCACAACGCTTGTTGGCATGCTCTTGTCTGCGGATACAAATTTTGCTATGGTGGTGGAAATGTTAGGGCAATTAGTATCCATTGAAGAACTAGGATGTGAGGCAACAACCCATGAAGGTGCATGATGTGTTTCAAAAGCTTTAAATTTATAAGACTAGAAATACCGGTTATTAAATGGAAACACACGGGTAACAAGTTATAACCACGTAAGTATTATAAAATTTGAGTAAGACCAGGACGTTACACAAGGGTGTTTTAATTATGTTCGAAATAATCACAAGTAAAATAAACTTTAACCTTGTAAGATAAATTAATGTGATTCAATATGTGAAAGATACTACTGGATAGTTTCATAAATTCCTATAGCAATGGTGTGATTTACCGATCTTAGATTTGGGTTTTTTTAACTTAAAAAAAGGGTTTTTTCACTCAGTCAAAAAATGTTTTCATACAAATTAATTTGTAATAACTTTAGACTCATATTAGTTAAACCTTGAAACAAATGTGTCCACAGCACAAATTATCCAGTACTAATATACCAAATCAATTGTTTATCAAATAACATAAGCGGATTTCTCCAACCAAATGATAAAGAGCATAGACAAATCTTTAAAACCATATAACACACAACGGGTCTTTCGACCTATACCGTTATATGCATACAATCAAAGTTGATAAGATAAGACACGGATCAGATGTTCAATATAATCAAAAGATTAACAAGGAACGCAATTATAACCAAATACTTATAATATATTAACTATCACCGAGTAGTCAAGAGATTTTAGCCTCCTATGGCTATGGATTTCAAAAACAAAACAATGTAGATGAAACAAGAAACATACTATGCTTGGGTAGAAAAATGGATCAAACTCTACCCTTTACAAGTATCGAATCTTACTAAGCCTTTATTTACTGTTCTTCGTTCTTCTCGATACAGACATCACTCAGGTGTAGTTGAAAGATATTTGAGAAGATTTTGATGTGAGCTGAGAATATGAGAGATGCTAAAAAATTGCATTTGATTTTGTCTCTATTTAAAAGGATGTGAGAGGCATAAAGTGCGGGCGCCACATTCCTAAAAAATGAAATCGGCGTATCTTAGACCTAAATCATGCCTAAGTCGGTTCATTCTGCATTAATGTTTGGGGAAAGTGCGGCGCACAATCTGAGAAAACTGGCGCACTTGTGGCATTAACTGCTTTCATTTATTTCGTTGATAATTACGGCGCACATCCATATAAGTGTGGCGTACTTCCTTGTGATTTTAGACTTTACTATTTCTTTTCTTCTAACTTTGCTTCCAATGGGTGTAAACACTTGTATTTGAATGCTTTTTGAGCTCGGACAGTCTTCAAGTGAACCTTCACATATTCATGCTATTAAGTATTGAAAGTTCACGAGAAATGATAAAATATATACATATAACGCCGCCTAAAACATGTATAATTAAGGCATTATCAATTCCATCCACACTTTGCTATTGCTTGCCCTGAAGCAATTAAAGCGAGAAAACAAGATTCATTTATCGTGGACGTGAAGAAATTATTTTCATACAAGAGTTTAGTTTTATAACGTTTCAGGCATAGACATATAACCAAGCACATCACACAGGGAATGTGTTTGTTTTTAAATTCACTCATGTCACTCATATAGGGTTTAAATTTGTGAAGTCACTCAATTTGCACAGACATAATATAGACTGCTACCATAGGCTTGTACAAGACACATAAACATGCTCGTTGCGGCGTGAGCACCTAGACAAAATCTCAAAGAGGTAAAACGTGATAATAATGTGAGTGAGTAGGATTAATAATTTCATGTGCTAAGCCAGAGCCTTATAACAACTTTTATAACTTTTCTCCTTTTTTAATAACAAATACTTATAACAAAGATAACTTTAAGGCTGGCACAGAGCTGAGATATTGAGCACATAGTTCTTGAGATACTTGTGGTATTTAGCACTGAAAACGAGTGCTACGGATAATGGGATACTTGGGGATTTATTTTACCTCTTATCATACGATATTGCCTATAAATTAACATCACTGCGGTCTAGTAAATAATGATCAAGCACAAGTTCTAAAGCTACTAAATTACCGGCACTCTCATAAAATGCACAAAAGATATGCATCAAAGACTAGAATATACCTCACAATTTAGTGAACTGGATTTGTGCTAGTTATGATGTCAATCCAAGTAGGATTTGCTTTACTAACTGTATACAATTTTTAATTTTGGAAGAAAATTATATATTAATTTTGATTTTTAAATATCAGTTTAAATGTGGCTAGATTGCAGGGCAAACATGGAGGGAAATGATATATTTTAATTTTCCTATTTGGCTCTCCTTCACACTTAAGTTGAACATTGTCCTCAATGTGAGAACTGATAAAAAAAGAAAATAGGGAAAACGGTACTTCTCGAGACATAATATGATGTAGCTGCGAGAGCTATCCATGAGCGAGTGCCATAATTTTTTGATTTGTGATATATTACCTGCAAAATTAAACAAACAAAACACACAAAAATGTATAGATAAGAATGATTATGCACTTTTACATGTGTGTGTTTTTAAGGTCTTTTTTATAAAGTATACATAAAGTGAGTTTATATATTTTTTCTATTTTATTGAATCGTTATACTCGAGCAACGCACGGGTATTGTACTAATTCTCTATGTTTCAGTGGTGTCCCGATAATTCCTGTCTTTGGGAGTTCAGCAGAGGATGGCTTTGTGAGTATCTCGGCTTATGAACATGTAGACTTTTCTAATGTAAAAATATAATTTAATTCGTCGTTTCAAGCTCAATTTCAGCACTACAAGCCTCTTCATTTTTTTGTATCTTGATTAATGTTCTAAATAAATTCTACTCATCATCCATGGGTTGATGTTACAGGTTAGTCAAACGATAGAACGCATATCTAATGCTCCTCCAAGCTTGCTTGTATAGACAGGAGTTTTCATATGCTTTGATAGGATCGATTAAGCTCAGTTTGTTTAGAACTTATATCTAGGATTAAATAATAAAGATAACATATACGCAGCAGAATTATACAATAAAGAACAACAATGTTATCATCACAAGGTTTTATTATTCAAACGTTCACTCCTAGCCTCAATATTATTTGATTAGAATAATACGGTTACCTATCTTTAACAGTAGCAGGGATCAAGGAAAACCTTGATTACCTTGAGGCTACACGACACTACTATAGACGTTACATCTTTACACTTTGGTGTACACACACATTGACACACCTAAACTTACACGCCTATGTCTCTTTATATTGATATAGAGGACATCAGACTATTACAATTGTAAGAACAAATTATATCTTCCCTAACTTTTAATATTATCTTCTATATTTTCTATTTGAATATGGAGATCTTTCAGTATTCTTTCATCTTATCGCATAATTCTTCTTTCGTTTTAGTACTCCTTTTGTTTCATTACTTGATTCTTTTGCATCATCCAATATTCTATTTTCCACAATATTCACCCTATTTGATGTATGAGAAAACATACTTGTTCTTGTACGAAACTTCTCATAAGTCTAATGAATCAGCTTCCCTGAAGTTGAGATCATGGATCTCCTGGAATGAAACAAAATTCCCATATTATTCAGATTTCCTTTATTAAACCTTGCATGCCACCACACATAATAAGCTGCAAATCTCTGTAATCTTCTTCCCCTTTTTGTCATAATACAATAGGGGTCTTGTAAAGATAAGCAACTAGAATCTTTACAACTACAAATCATATACCACACTACTAATCCAGCCTTCCAATGTCTCAAATTACCCTCATGCCCCAACGCCCATAATAAGCATTATTAGAATTCAGCTCAGTAGAAACATAACAACATAAGAGGTAGTAATAATCAACACTAGCAGTAGTAATGAAAACTTTTTCATCTCAAGTGGTGATAAACATATCCTGTGGTTTAAACACTTTTGTAAATAAGCTTCCCTTGAAACCCCATATGTTAACAATTTCTTGAATCTTCAATTCTGGTAGGATATATAGTAAATTGATTACTTGATGTAGAAAATTAAGTATATAACGAACTTGATGCTAAAGTAGAATAACCCAAACTTGTGTCTTATGTCTTGTACTATCCACGCGACTCCAAACTCATACGTAGACCAAAGTATAAGTAGACCACAATCTCTTGACAAAAATCCTCAACTATATGAGACACTAAACACAACAACGTAACTCCTTTAAGTGATAGCAAAATGTGAGCATTGAGCACCATAAGAGAAATCACACATTGCTAGATTTTGCAAGTCTTCGTCAACACCATATAAAATGAACAAGTTATCTTTAAACATTGTAAGCCGTTTAAGATATGATAAGAACACGTACCCAAGTAATTCCACTTCATCTTCAAATAAGTGAAAAATAATCATCTCCGTAACCAATTAATTCATAACATTCTAAAATTTAGCCTTTAAAACATTTAAAGGAATCTGGAATCCATTAACTTCAGCTTCCCCGTTAAACCCAAGCAGTAATACCATACAGTAGAAACTTCCTTCTATTGGTAAGTAATTAAAACATGACGAGCTTACTAACCTGTTAAGTCCAAATGCACTAGTATCACTGCCTTTTAACGCAACATAGTATAAACTTTCCTTTGATCTAATGATAGATCTCTAAGTTTCTTTGTATAACAAATGTCACAATTAACAACATTAAGTAGTTTCCTGGCAGCAATAAATACCAACGAGCAGTATTAATTAACCATAGACAGTATTAACGAAGATTAAGGAAAACCTTGATTACCTTGAGGCTACACCACACCACTATAGACGTCTACATCTTTACACTTTGGTGTACACACACATTGACACACCTAAACTTACACGCCTATGTCTCTTTATATAATAAAGACATCAGAATTTTACAAAGGATAGAACAATAATATCTTCCTAACTTTTAATTTTATCTTCTATATCTTTAATCTGATTATGGAGAATTCCTTCAGAATCTTTCTCTTATGCAAAAGTATTCATTTTGTTTCAGTCCTTTTTGTTTCATGACTTGTTTCTTTTGCATCATAATATCTTTAATCCCAACATGCTTGGATGTCCGCATAATTCTAAATGGTGTAACTGGAACATTCTTTTCTCACCAGCAGCGATGAGATCAGGATTATAATTTTTTAATGCCCAGTATGCACGGTGTTCGATTTCAAATGGTAAATGGCAGTTTTTACCGTATAAGAGTTTATATGGTGTGGTTCCGGTTGGCATTTTATACGTAGTTCTGAAAGCTACAAGCGCTCATCGATTTTTCTTGACCTAACAATGGTTTTATCTTTTTACCTGCTATTTAAAGGATTCTTTTGAGGGCTCTGTTTGTATTTTAACTTGTCCGCTCGTTTGAGAATGGATATGGATGTAAGAGAAAACTTGCGTCACTCCATGCCTCTTTCCTTGTTTTGAGGAGCTTTAGGCCATATCAAAACTAGATAATTAGTTTTTCCAGGATGAATGAATTAATACTATGGCATCGTTAGTTGGTGAAGTTGAGCTTCGACCATTTGGAAACTATAATCGGCAGTAGTGACTATGTGACTACAAGATGTATTCGAATTTATAAGATTTCGGGTAGGAGTCCATAAAGTCAATACCCCATATCATCATAACTTCGATTCTTGAAGGCTGTTTAAGGGCATATTATCACGTTTGGATATATTATAGTTTTTGACATTGCTTTCGCAAAGTAGAAACTAGTAGTCATGAGATTCATTGTGATTGTTCGGCCAGTAAAAGTCTGAGTCTAAGACTTTTTTGCTACTGTGGTGGTTGGTCCATAATGTTTACTAGTAGGTCCGTGGTGACATTGATCTAAAATGGCACGAGTTTCTGGTCCTGCGGAAACAACGTTCGATCTTCCGTCTCTAAACATACTTTGGAAAAGATGGGATTTCCCAAAAGTAGTTTTGAATTGAGTCAGAGAGTGAATTTGTTCTTTTATTGGTACGTCATCCCCTTAGATATAATATCACCTACCAAATAGTTTGCAAAGTCTGTGAACTATGGTATGTCTCTGGTGGTTATCTCCATAAGAGTTTCGTCTAGGAAAGTTATCGTCGACATCATTGTCATCACTTGTCTCATCATTGTCAATCCGAGATAAGTGGTCGGCGATGGCAACGTATCTGTACCTTTTTTATCCTTATATTTCGATATCAAAACTCTTGGCATAGCAAGTATCCAGCGTATAAGACGTGGCTTAGCATCTTGCTTTTTGAATAGATCTCTTAGGGCTGAGTGATCGGTGTATACAATCATTTGGGATAATTCCAGATTGGGTCGGAATGTATCAAATGCAAAGACTACAACCATTAGTTCTTTTTCAGTAATGGTATATTTTTGCTGAGCTGCATTAAGGGTTTTACTTGCCATAATAGATGGGTGAAAGTGGTTTCCATCTTTTTGACCTAAGACTGCTCCAACTGCGAATTCACTTGCATCACACATAAGCTCAAATGGAAGATTCTAATTTAGCTCACGATCACAGGAGTACATGTGAGTTTTTCTTTTTATGAGTCGAATGATTTGCGACATTCATCATTGAATTCGAATAGAGTATCTTTTTCAAGCAACTTAGTTAAAGGATGTTGCAATTTTTTAGAAGTCTTTGATGAAACGTTAGTGAACCGGGGATTTTCATGTCCCAAAAACTTTTAATGCTTTGACAGTTGTTAGTGCGTGGAAGTTCTAGATAATTATGTTGATTTTGGCTTTTGTCAACTTCATGGGATTCTGCTCTTAGAAACTTTGTGTCCAAGCACAATTCCTTCTTTAACCATGAAGTGATATTTTTTCCAGTTAAGGATAAGATTTTCATCCTTGCAACATTGAAGCATTTTATCAAGGTTATTTAGACAGTTATCGAAGGAGTTTCCATAAACAGAGAAGTCGTCCATGAATACTTCTAAGGATTCTTTGACCATGTCATGAAAAATGGCCAACATGCACCTTTGGAAAGTAGCGTGAGCATTACATAAACTGAAAGACATTTGCTTGTAAGCGTATGTTCTGAAAGGACATGTGAATGTTGTTTTTTATTGATCCATGAGATCGATTGGTATTTGGAAATATACAGAAAAACCATCGAGGAAACATAAATATTTATTTCCTATGAGTCTTTTCTAACATTTGATCCATGAATGGCAACGGAAAGTGGTCTTTTGCGATTGCTTCATTGAGTTTACGATAATTGATGCATACTCGCCAACCCATAATGGTTCTCATTGGGACAAGTTCATCTTTTTCGTTTGTGACTACTGTAATACCACCTTTCTTGGGTTTAAATAGTGGAAGGGTTACCCACAGGGCTATTGGTGATTGGATATATAATACCGGTATTGAGAAGTTTTACGACTTATATTTTAACAACTTCTTGCATGTTTGGATTTAATCTTCTTTGTTTTTAAACAACTAGTTTCTTGTCATCTAAGAGTTGTATTTTATGTTTACAGAATACAAAACAAATTTCCAGAGAATGTTTGTTGTTTTCAAGCAAAGGCTTTTCTTGTGTCTTTTTTAAACAGAGATGAGCCTTACTTTTGTTTTGCTCAGTGAGCTGGAGCTGATATGATTCACAGGAGAAAAATAGAGTTCTTCTAAGATTCATATTCTAAGGTGATAAGGAAGGGTTTTCAGTTTATGATCCGAAGGTGGTCTTCAAGAGATGTCGTGATTTTATAATCGATGTTAAAGCGTGATTTTTTCGAATGGTATTTCTTTATCAGAATCAGACTCAGAGTTTTCTTCGATATTCATAGCAATGAATTCATCGAATTCAGCAAAGACATTTTCTTTGATGATAGTTCCCTCGATGGAATAAAGGATTTTACTACCTTCATCGAGAAGAGAATTGAAATCTTCTTTTAAGATTTCATCGATAACATCAATGCTAAAACATGTATCATCATTTGAATAAGAGTGTTTCATTGCAGAATCGATTGAAAAAGTCATACGTTCAGTACCAACTCCAATATTGAGTTGTTTTTGTTTTACTCGAATTACACTCCAGGCAGTATGGAGAAAAGGTTCTCCTCTACAATAAGGGGGAACTTTATGTCTTATCATTTGAGAATAACAAATCCACATGAAAAGTAAATTTACCAACTTTACGAGATATTTTCTGCTATTTTAATAGGTATTAGATGATCGGTCAGCTAATCTTACGCTCATTTTAGTCAGTTTGAGAGTTTCAAGAGATAGTTTCGCATACAGAGAATATGGCATGAGATTAATGCTAGCACCAAGGTCGGCTAAAGCATTACATGCTAAAGCATTACATGAGAAAGTTTTGCTAAAGGTGCAAGGAATAAGGAAACTTCTGAGGTCTCGAGTTTAGGTGGCAACGTTGTATTTTGGATTATAGTGGAAATTTCATTAGCCTTTTAGGAAAGCTATGAGATTTGTTCAAGCTTGTGTTTGTTGCTAACGAGTTCTTTGTGAAATTTTCCATAGTTGGGCATTCTTGCTAAGACATTGACAAGAGGTACTAGATTTGAACGGCTCGAATCATATCGAGGAATTTACCATATTGTCCTTCCATTTTCTCTTTCGAAGGCGTGTATGATATGGAATTTTTGGTTTGTAAGGTTTAGGTATCTGAGTTTCTTTGACTGGTTTCGGAGTTTGAGATTTAGGTTAGGGTGTAGATTCTTCTTCTTCATCATCACTATCAAAATTAATAGGAGTTTCATAATCATTTTTTGATCATTTAGGTTGGTAGGTGGATCATAGGATTTGCCACTCCATGTAAATACGGCATTTACATGCTCGTTTCGAGCTTGCGGGTGGAATGTATATTGGTCTTAGATGAGCTACCTTTTGGGTTTGGTTGAGTACTACTAGGAAGAGATCCAGAAGGTCAACTAGATTGCTTGTCAGCAAATCTGTCGAATTTTGCTTCTAAATTTTGGATTAGGGCTTGATGATTTTTGGTAGTTGTTTCGAGTTTGGTTTTAAGATCCATAAACGTTTCTTTGACAAAAGCATTAGTGGATTGTTGAGCTTTTATGAAATCGCTTAATTATTTTTATATCGTAAGGTTTATCATCAGAATTGGATCGATAGTTGTCTCGATTATAATTGTTTCTTCCGCTTGAACGCCAATTACCGCGATTTGAGTCACGGTCGCAGTAATCTTTGTAAAAACATGTACGACGAAAGGTTTGCATGAATTTTGCTTCTGCTTCAAGATACATTGGTTTTTCATCTTTGTCATACTCAGGTATCGGGTGATTTGAACGGGATTGGAGTTCTTTGTATCGAGCGTCCATTTTCATGGTTATGGCATCCATTCGTGCCATAATTTTGTCAGTATTAGAATTACTGTTACCTTCATCGGTGAAAGCTATAGTTTTCTTGAGAGATGGTTTAGACTTTTGATTTTTAGCCCAATCAAGCTTAAGTAAGACTTTGTCTTTGAGAAGTTGATAAGCTTGGTTTGGTGTTTTATAGAGGAAAATACCACCAGCTGCGGCATTTATAACTTCTTAGGTTATTTTGCTAAGGCCATGATAAAAGATTTTTATGATATTGCCTTTGGTAAGATTGTGACCATGGCAACATCTGAGCATTTCCTTCATATGAAGCCAAGCATCGATTAGAGTTTCAATGTCATGCTGGGAAAAGGCTAGGATTTTTTTGAGGAGTCGATCAAATAGAGCTGGGGGAAAGAATCGGCTAATAAAATTGGTTCGAAGTTTATCCTACGTTTTGATAGTTCCTTCGTTGAGTTCGTCAAGCCAAGTTTTTGATTCACCTGTGAGTGATAGGGGAAACATCATTAGGTGGACGGCTTCATTTTTTGTGTCTCTGTATTTAAACAAGTCGCATATCCCGAGGAATTCGTGAATGTGTTTATGAGGATCAATTTTAATTCTACCATCAAATTGGTTTCCTTTGACGAGAGTCATGTGGTTACCTTTAATGGCGAATTCGTTTGTAGTTTCAGAATGGTGATTGCTGAACCGGTTTCAGATCGACAACTACGGTCGGCAGACACATGGGTTATCATCAAATTGGGTTGTAATTTCAAGAATATCAAGAATGTTGTACGGAAATAGTTGATGTCAAGAGATATGGGTAGGTAGACAATTATAGGTTTGTGGCAGGATCGTTCGTTGCTTCGTTTTCGAACTGGATCTCTATTTGTCGACGAAGTCTACGATTCATGGTACGTTCAGGTTCAGATAATGGTTCGACAAGTTTAGAGTTAGAAGCACGTGTATGCATCCAATGTGAACGGTTGGATGTTTTAGAGAACTTTTTAGGAAAAAACATTGCACTTTCTGCAACGAGAGTTACAGCAAGCAAGCAGTTTGATTTTTAGGAGGAAAAAGTAATTAGAATTTTGTTTTAAAATATCAAAAGGGAGAATGATTATAGAACAGTTTTAATCCATAGGTAACGGCGCATAATTTTTTGGATGTGATTCAAAGCTTTAAATGTCTAAGACCAGACATACCTAGATTAATTAATAGATAACACACGGGTTAAAGTATACCCATGTATGTGGTATAATGTTTTAGGTAAGACCAGGTCTGTCCACAGGATTTGATTAAGTTGTATACATCGCAAGTGTAAGATCAAACTTCAATGTCCTTTTCAGAGGAAATATGATTGATGGATGGATTCAAAAAATAATATAGGAGCTTGACTGTTCGTGTAGTTTCTTATAATCCTAAAAACGATTACAAAATTTACTTGTTTTTAATTAAGAATATTGATTAGTTAACTTAATCAGATGTGCCACGCAAATAATCAAGTTGCTATTATGTCAAATCTATTTTGTTTATAAATATAACTGAGGGGAATTTCTCAACCTAATGATAATGAGGTTAGACAAATCTGTAAAAACTACTCTAGCACACAACGGGGCTTTCGACCTATACCGTTATGTGTATACAATCAAAGTTGATTAACAAAGTTGATAAGATTAGACACGATAGGATTTCAAACGGCTAAGCTTTAAATTAATAAGATGTAATAATACCCAAATATTATTTTATATTATTAACATCACCGAAAGTAGTCATAAGTGGTTTAGACTCTCATGGCTCGTAGTTCTAATTTACAAAGTGGAATAAATAGATAAGAAACATACAAGATCCAGATAGGCTATGGAGCATAAACATAATCCTTTTACAAGTATCGAATCTTACTAACCGTTATTATTACTAAATACTATAATCTTCTTGTCTTTGCCGGAATTTCGTTGCTAAAAACCCAGAGATTTAATGTAGAAATTTGAGAGAGAATTGTGTTGAGATGTACGTGAAATGGCTAGAAGTACCTCTACTAGTTATAGGCTTATTGAGCGGTAGAAGTTGTTGCGCATAATTTTATAAGTGCGGCGTACTTTCTTTGCTTGCCTAAGTCGGTTCATTCTTCATTAATGCTTAGGCGGAAATCGTTGTGGGCCAATCAGGTGAAAACCGGGACTGCACTTGTGGAATTAATCTGCTTTTCATTTTATTTCGTTGATAATTACGGCCGCATTCCATATAAAGTGTGGGCGTACTCCTTGTGTACTATTCTTAGACTTTACTATTTCTTTTCTTCTAACTTGTCTTCCGATTAGTATAAACACTTGTATTTTGGACTTTCTTAAGCTCGGGATGTCTTCAAGTGAACCTGCACATATTTCATGCTATTAAGTACCAAAAGTTCACGAGAAATGATAAAATATATATAAATAACGCTGCAAAAAACATGTATAATTTAGGCGTCATCAAATCCCTCCACACTTAGCTATTGCTTGCCCTCAAGCAATCAAAGCGAGAAAACAAGATCATTTATCGTGACGTGGAGAAAATTTGGATTTAACAAGTGTTTATTGATTTTAATAACTTTTTAGGCATAGACATATAACAGAGCACCTCACATAGGGGATGTGTTTAATTTATATTCACTCGAGTCACTCATTTAGGGTTTATATTTGTGAAGTCACTCAATTGCACAGACATAATCTAAATAGCTACCATAGGCTTGTACAAGACACATAAACATGCCTGTTGCGGCGTGAGCACCTAGACAGAAATCTCAAAGAGGCAAAAGTGTAATAATAAAGGTGATTAACATGTATCGATTCCATATGCCAACTTAAGCCTTATACTTTTAACTTTTTCTTCTTCTTTTTGTATACCAAGGCAGGCACGAAAAACAAAGATAACTTTAGGCTGGAAAATCGTCATGAGAAATTGAGCACATAGTTCTGAGATACTTATGTGATATTTAACACATGGAAAACGAGTGTACGGATAATGGATACTTGGGGATTTTATTTTACCTCTTATCATACGATATTGCCTATAAATTAACCTCACTGCGGTATAGTAAACGATGATCAAGCACAAGTTATGAAGCTACTAAATTACCGGCACTCTCATAAAATGCACAAAAAGAATATTGCATCAAAAAGCTAGAATATACCTTACAATTTAGTGAACTGATTTTGTGCTAGTTATGATGTCAATCCAAGTAGGATTTGCTTTACTAAGTGTATACAATTTTTAATTTTAGAAGAAAATTATATATTAATTTTGATTTTAAAATATCAGTTAAAATGTGGCTAGATTGCAGGGCAAACATGGAAAGAAATGATATATTTTAATTTTCCTATTTGGCTCTCCTTCACACTTAAGTTGAACATTGTCCTCAATGTGAGAACTGATAAAAATAAAAAATAGGGAAAACGGTACTTCCCGGGGCATAATATGATGTAGCTGCGAGAGCTATCCATGAGCGAGCGCCATAATTTTCCGATTTGTGATATATTACCTGCAAAATTAAACAAACAAAACACAAAAAAAAGAAAAATATTTTTGGCGGTTTTTTTTAGAATAGAGAAGAGTGGAGGAGGGACTCCTCCACACTTGAGTTAAAGCACATGTTGCCTCCCGAGAAGCGCTTAATCTTTTAAGAGATTATTAGCTATACTCGTACTTCGAAAGTTCAGTTTTTGGGGTAGAAAGGAGTGATTTCTTCCCTTTGGTCGTTTTCTTCTTCATGGTATAGTTTGAGTCAATGGCCATTAACAATGAACGCCTTACCATCTTTATCGTATAGTTCAACATATCCGGGTGGATATTGATGTTTCACCACATATGGTCCAAGCCATCGAGATCTGAGTTTCGGCTTTTTGAATTTGTACTTAGAATGGAATAACAACACTTTGTTTCCGTGTTGAAATTATTTTCTCATTTTGAGTTTTCTATCGTGTTAGACTTTGGTTCTTGCCTTGTATAGACGCGAGTTTTCATATGCCTGATGTCGTAATTCGTCTAACTCGTGTAACTGGAACATTCTTTTCTCACCAACGACGTTGAGATCAGGATTACAGTTTCTCAGTGCCCAGTTTGCACGGTGTTCGATTTCGAATGGTAAATGGAAATTTTTACCGTATAAGAGTTTATATGGTGTGGTTTCGGTGGGTGTTTTGTAAGCGGTTCCGAAAGCCCACAGAGCATCATCGAGTTTTCTTGACCAAACAACGGGATTATCTTTAATTGTTTTTTCAAGGATACGTTTAAGGGCTCTGTTAGTATTTTTGACTTATCCACTCGTTTGAGATGATATGATGTAGAAAATCGATTGCAACTCCCATCTCTTTTTAAGGTTTTTTTTTTATTTGTTGCTAAAATGAGTTCCTTTCCTCGTCGCTTTATAGAGAGCTTTTGGATATACCGAAACGGCATAATAGTTTTTTCAGGAATGAAATAACAACTCGGGCATCGTTAGTAGGTAAAGCTTGAGCTTCGGCCAATTTGAAAACGTCATCAACAACGACTAAAATATATTAGAATTTATATGATTTCGGGAATGGTCTCACAAAGTCGATACCCCAGATGTCAAAAACTTCGCATACTTGAATGCTGTTTTAAGGCATTTTATCACGTTTGGATATAGACTTGAAAAATAAAGAAAAAATAAAAAACAAAGTTCCATCTAGACCAAAAATTTGTTAAAGACTCAATGAATTAATCCTAGCCATACATTTTTTCATCAAAATAAAAAAAATTCACTTTCCACCTCTCTTTTTAAATTAAATATCTCAAAAACCATTAATCGTTACGCAAAACGAACTATACCATCGCGAAGAGAATTAAATCATCTTTGTATAGAGGGACACTTCTATATACTTTCGCCGAACTTTTTTTTCGATTTTTTTCAAGTTACGTCTGAAAAAATCATGTGTGATTTGTATCTCAAATCATATGTGTTTTTCCAGACGTAACTGAAAAAAATCAAAAAAAAAATGTTCGTCGAAAGTATAACGAAGTGCTTGTCTACTGAAAGATAAAAAAATATTCGTCGTGATGGTGTATTTTTTATCGTTTGATGATTTACCGTTTGAAAGATACTTTATTTTTTTCAAAAGGTGGAAAGTGTTTTTTTATGAAAAAAATAGGTGGTTGGGATTAATTCATTGGGTATTTAAATAATTTGGGGTCTACATCGATCTCAACTCTAGATGATAATATATAAAAATATGCAAATCAATTAATATATATTTGAAATAGAATATATATTTTTTTGTTAGAGTTAATAACTTAATATAGAAACTCATGGTGATGATATTTATATGAAGGATAAGTATCAAAAAACACTCACTTCCTTATCTTATAAAAAACAGCTCCGTTAACACTATCAAGTGTCTCATAATCAGACCAATACTCCTCAACAGTGTTGGTTGGTACAAGTTCATCACATATTTCATGGAATAAAGTTGTCTAAAGCCTAACTACACTTGGATATATTGAAAGGGAATTTTGTAATAAAGAGATTGTGGGAATTGTACATGTGTCCACAATGTTTTAAGAACAAGCTTGGAGGAGCATTAGATATGCGTTCTATCGTTTGACTAACCTGTAACATCAACCCATGGATGATGAATAGAATTTATTTAGAACATTAATCAAGATACAAAAAAATGAAGAGGCTTGTAGTGCTGAAATTGAGCTTGAAACGACGAATTAAATTAATATTTTTACATTAGAAAAGTCTACATGTTCATAATCCGAGATATTCACAAAGCCATCCTCTGCTGAACTCCCAAAGACAGAGGAATTATCGGGACACACTGCAACATAGAGAACTAGTATAATACCCGTGCGTTGCCCGGGTATAACGATTCAATAAAATAGAAAAAAAATTATAAACTCATTTTATGTATACTTTATAAAAAAAACTGTAAAAAACACACACGTGTAAAAGTGCATAATCATTCTTATTTATTGAAAGTGTTAAATCTAAAACATACGAAAGTACTAAAAAAAGTTTGAAACAACTACACAAAACGGAAACAATTCTTGGAAAAAAACAACTAATGGTAAATTCTTCAAGGCATTCTGAATTTACAAGACATATTTGAAGTGTTTGAACATTATACAAAATAAGCACAGTGGTGTACAGTTTTGCACATAACTTGGAACCAATTTGACGAGTGTTCTGTAATCCGGTCGAGGGCCGGGCAAATATGCTTAAAGAATTTAAATTGAAGCATGCGTTTATATCTTGATATAGCATGCAGACTCGCTTGTTGTCAATATATACTTTAATTTGTAGGTCTTTTGACGACTTGAACAATTAAATACCTAATTATAGTTCTACATGTTTTACAGTTTTACACATATCTTGACCCTTAGGCAATACTATAATACTTATACTCCCTTCTGTAACGTAGAGTTTAATTTGAAGAATTCAAAGAATTATTATCTAAACATATATTTTTCTCAAGATTCAGATCATAATTACTTTGTCTTGAATTTACATTAAGATATCTAGTTCAAAAAAGAAGAAAGAAGAAAAAAAGAATTTACATTAAGATGTGAACTTATTAACCGAGATGAACTACTTTTTTATATAGTATATACAAAGTTAGATAAATATCTTATGATCTCGAGTAACCATCGATAGGTACGTATCCATTATGTTTTAAAACAAATATGTTAGTCTAAAAAATGATCAATGTGGAAATGGATTATACACTTGTACAGTTTTGATTTTGATTTAATCTCTTATCTCTACCACTAGATGTTTGGGTCTATCTCAATAAGCCCAGCCCATTTCCGAGCCGAAGTTTAAGACCAGAGTTTACATCTAAAAAAGCAATAAAGCATGAGCCTGTTTTCACATACCTCTTCCTTTTAAATTTTGGGGGTGATTTGCACGCTTCATTTTTTAATTGACGCACTCTAAAATATATGTGTTTGACATTTATACCCTTATGCTAATAGAAGTAATGGGTGAAAAGGAGAAAATGATGTAGGGGTATAAATGTCAAAGCACATATTTTAGAGTGTGCCAATCAAAAAATAGAGTGTGCAAATCACCCTCCCTTTAAATTTATTATTCACGTTTGCTTTTTGATTTGTCTTAGTGTGCCCTTCGCCCTAAGCTAGTTGCCTTCTTAGCCTCTAGCCCTTCAAGTTGCTTATCTCATTCATATAGGGAATGCGACTTTCAGATATCTTTCCCTTCAGGGAGAAGAGCGGAATACAAACAAGCTATCCCGTAGGGAGAGGAATTGCGCGTGTGGACGACTTCTAGCCCGGATTCTGACTGAGAGGTGTGAGAGAAAGACAAGCAAACCCTATCCCGTCCCCTCTAAATAAGAGAGTGACTAACCCTCTTAGCCCTCAGCGAGGGCCTTTGCTTGACACTCAACCGTTGGTAGAGCTTAAAATAGAAAAGAATTTTTGATCGAGTTTACGACGAGGTTATTATTAAAATCTGTAAAGATAAATTTAATTAGTTAGTTAAGAAGTGTAAATATGTCATCTGCTAAAATTAAGTAAACAAAAGTTGTAATAATTACGTTTTTTTTCTTAAATTGTGCTTTTTTTTGTCGGTGAACAGTTATATTTTGAGACGTAGGGAGTATAAAGAAGTCTTAGTTCCTCGTAAATCATATAAAACAAACTAGCCAAATGCTTATGTCTTGCGATGAGAAGGCAAGCGAGATGTCGATATTTGTCGGTGTTAGTGAGAAGACAGAAACACGGTACTTGTTGTTGAAGCAAAACAATTAATTGATGTGATGGTGCTTTTATTTAGAACATCCACGAGATCTCGATGCATCAAACGATTTAGAATGTATTCGCATTAAATTCTAACTTTTCATAGAAAACACTTATATAAGACCATACGTAATGGATGGTCGACCTTACGGCCAGTCGTCTCGCAAAACGCGTTCTCCTCTTATGGCTTCCTCATTGAACGCGTCCCTCTAGACAAAAAAATGAGAAGTACAATCGTTTACTCGACAGAGTGGTTGGCGCAAAAAAAAGACCAACGGCTAGAAATGTGACCCATGGGGGGTGTTTACTCGGAAAAAAAAATCTTTAAAAACTTAAATATACCACAACATTTTTGTAATACACTTTCTATTGTCCAACTATTGTATAATCTACTTTTCTCCAACTACAAAAATGTCTCAGAAAACTTTTAAAACCAAAAAAATAAAAATGAAAAAGAAATTAATAATAATGACCGCGGACCGCCGTCATTATTATGGTAACTTGGTAATGCAGAAAGTCTAACAAAAAAAAAGTTAGGTTGACGCTGAAGTGACGCGAATAATCCGATCATCTGCGGTCATCGTTCCACTTAACCTAAGTACGTTTTACTTCACCCGATTTAATAGAAATCCGCCATAGAAATCCAAGTTACGGAGTATTATCGTATTTAATTACTTATTATTTGCTATACGTATGATAGTCGAAAAGTTTAAAAGTTCAAAACAGTTGTGTAAATTTTTGTTGGTGTTGATCAAAATCTGAATTCATACACAAAATTATCATCATTCTTTCAGAAAATATTTTTTTTATGAAAAAAACTAAAGGGCATGTTTGGTTCATTTTAAGAAATGAAAAAAGGAATAACAAAGATGAGCAATGCTAGATCCACTCTCAACTCACATAAAAAATTTCACATGCACATGTGGCATATAACTTGGACCAATCACATTCTATCAAATTTTCTCTTTCTTTTTTTCACTACCTATATTTGTTTGACACATATGAGTGTGAAATTTGTATGTGTAAAATGGACGTGGATCTAGCATTTCTCAAACAGAGATAATGCAAAGGAATACTATGAGGTATTATATATATAGAGTTAAGATTAAATGAGAAGTTTTCTTAAAATAAGAAGAATAAGAAGTAACTATAACTACATATCCGAGATGCACCGACTTATATTAGATGCATCTCTATAATCTTAGATGCATTATAATGCATCATAATGTGTTTTCTAGCTTTTAATTAGATGCATATACGTATATTATATGCATTTCATGATTTCTCTAGTTTTTTGTTCCTCTACATGTGCCGAAATCATGAAAATCAATATGCACCACCTACGCATCAAATTAACTTTTGAAACTCAAAATGATGCTTCTAAATGAATAGAAATGTGTCTAATGCAAGTCATTGCATCTCAAATGTGTGATTTTAGTCACTTCTTACCACTTTTTATTCTAATTTACTTCTCACTGTATCTTTACTTATATATAGATTTTTAAATATGTTAAATAATTACAAAATATAGACTCAAATAAAAAAATCAAAAAAGAAAATAAATATGATTGTTTGTGAGAGAAATAAGGGGGAAGAAAAAAGATGATTTTCTGTTATTTTTCTCATTCATTTTAATTTGGTGATGAATGCCCTATTACCTAAAATTAAGATCATCCATTGCATTAGTTAACCGACCAATTCTATTATTTTCATTATCATTCATTACCTTTTAAAACCGCCAACCAGGCACACTCTAAAGATTCCTTTATTATTTAGGACGTGCATTTAAGAGCACTAAGGGCCTATTTGTGTTTAATTTTTTCACCAAGTTTGTCTAATTAACAAATAATTTAATGTGGCAACCTTAGTTTTATCATTTTATATTTTCAGCCATATTTTTGAATTAAGTCGATAACAAACAGTTTTAATATAACTTATTAAATTCAAGTTTTTTCATATTAGGTCAATTAAGTCTATTTCAAACAACACCTAAGTACGGTAACAAACAAAACACTAAAAAGTGCTGCAAACTTAGCATTCTCACTTTTAACACAAACAGATTAAAATACTCATCATTGAACGTGTTATAACACCACTTTTGAGACTTATTATTTTATTTTATATCTATTTTTGTAAACAAACTAAATTTTCAGTCATTAAATAAAAATACAAATAACATTTTTAAAAAATAGTTACAAAATTAAAACTAAAAAAAATAACACATTAAAAAAACCACTTCTAAACCCACTATTACTCCAACAACCCACTAACACATATATTAATATTTATTTAAAAAAATAAAAAATAATTCAATAAAATGAATACTAACGCTTAAAGTGCACATACCAAAAGTTTTAGTGCATACATAAAAAAAAGCTTTAAGCACGACAATATATGGTGACGGAGGGATGTGATTATGTGAATCATGTGATGGGATTGGGAGCAAGGTTATAAATAGCGTGAAACGTG
The DNA here is from genome assembly GCA_026074375.1 of Tanacetum coccineum. Classification (NCBI taxonomy): domain Eukaryota; kingdom Viridiplantae; phylum Streptophyta; class Magnoliopsida; order Asterales; family Asteraceae; genus Tanacetum; species Tanacetum coccineum. The sequence goes on from BQNB010015000.1 coordinate 66,134, forward strand.
GAGTGTCGGCATAGCTAAGCTTCAAGCTTTAGCGTAAGGCGTTGCGTCATAACGTTTTTAAAGCGTGACTCAAGGCGGCAAAAAATATTTATAGAGTGGTCAATAATAGTTAGCTACTAGGCTTAAAATTGAGTTATGAAGTTACTAAGCCCGAATTCCATACAACCCAAATCATAAATACTTGTAAATAAGCTCAAGTCCATGAAATCTTTTAAAAGCTTAAAAAAAGGCGCGCTATAACGCGCTTTATCGCGCCTGATTGCACGCTACGCCTAGAGACGACGCCTTGGCCTGTTTCATAACCGGACTGGCTTATTATCTGAATGAGATCAGAAATAGAGGAGGTATCCTAAAATCTTCCAATAGGCGCATACGAAAGGCGCGCCTTTTAGAACCCTGATTGAGAGTAGCAAGAAATAATGAGTATGAATTATCCTGTATAACATTTATTAAAATGGAGTTTGAAGCCGACACTGTTGTGAAGCCGTCGAGCCGAGTGATCGGCTTGAGAGAGTGGGACAGGTTGGGTACACCGTGAAGCCGCGGTTTGAGCCGACACTATACATACGTCAAGCCGACGGCTTGAAGGATTAAATTAAGCTTAGCGAGCTCTCAACTATCTTGCTTCCTCCTACATGCTACACATTTTATTTTCCATTATCTGTTCCAAAAGCTATGGTTTATCATAAGAGGCCCTTTCATTTATCTCGTCTTTCATTTCTTTCTCTAAACACACATGCAATGGTTGTTTGATCTAGGAGGTTTGGATCTCAAGGAGTGGTGATTGTTTAGGGTTTCAGTGTTTCAAGAATATATCACGTGTAGTGGTTATTTAATTTAGGTGGTTTAGATATGAAGGAGTAGTGGTCGTTTTGGGTTTCAGTGTTTTGAAGTGTCGATACTGAGGTTTGGCTGCTATCTGATTCGTTACTGCATGCTATTTTTTTAGTTTTTGGATTTGTGGACATGTGTTTGTGTTTGTTTAAGTGATCATACGTGGTAATTTTATACACTTTGTTGCAGTTTGTGTTTTATTTGATTTCTGAATATGTGTTTGTGTTTGTTTAAGCTTTAGATATCCTTTTAAGATTTGATATGTGACAAGAGGTGTTGATTCTACATGGTTTGTAACTTTGTATAACCTGTGGTTATAAATGGTTTGTGATATTCTTTAGAGTGTGATAGATAGTTACAAGAATTGCTTAAATATGTTTTTTATTTTGTTGGCATGATGTTTCAAGTTTTTTTTGGTCTTGCAAAATGGTAGGATGGCTTGGTAACCACTATTATTGCAGTCAAAGTGACAAGGAGTTTGTTGATACGTGTTTGTATTTTTTATACAAATGTTGGCTGTGTCCCATCTGTTTGGTAAAACTGTGTCAGTTTTTTTCCTAGGTATGATCATGAGTGCTATAGGCTATGTTGTGTTTGCCTTTTGTGTGTTTTTCAAATTTGTTTGCCTTTTGTGTGTTTTTCAAATTTGTCTGCATTACTCGTACAATGTGTGCTCATTGGTGCTGATTTAGTGAGTGTTAAATTTGTTGCAAACAATAGAAGGATGTTTGGGTGTGAAATTGATTTGCCTTACCAACCTCTATTTTTCCATCGAACACATGAACTAAAAGCGACAAGGAATGTGTGGGAATGTGTGTTTTTTATTTTTGCAAAAAGTTGGTGGTCCGACATCATTTCAGTAAAACAACAGCCGTTTTTGGCCTGGTGTGGGCCTGTGTATATAATCTGTGATCGTTGGTGCTTTTTCATGAGTCTCGTTTTGTTGCACAAAGTAGAAGGATGTTTGAGTGTGAAACTGATTCATCCTAGCAGCCTCTGTTTTTACATCTCAGGTAACGCATTTGTTGCCGTTTGTCTCGGCTTTTTTTAATGTATGTTGTATCACGTCACTTTGGTAAAACTACATCTGTTTGTATAACATGTGGTTATAAATGGGTTGTGATGTCCTTTAGAGTGTGATAGATGGTTAGAAGAATTGTTTAAACCTGTTTTTTTATTTGGCTGTCATGATGTTTCAAGTTTCTTTTTTTGGCCATGTAAAATGGTAGGATGTCTTGGTAACCACTGTTATTGCAGTCAAAGTGACAATGAGTTTATGGATATGTATTTGTATTTTTTGTATGAAAATGTCGGTTGTGTCCCGTCGGTTTGGTAAAACCGTGTCTGTTTTTCCTGGGTATGATCATGAGTGCTATATGCTATATTTTTTTCACATGTGTGTGTTTTTCAATTTTTCTATATTACATGTGTATAATGTGTGCTCATTGGTGTTGATTTAGTAGGTGTTGTTTTGCTGCGCAAAACGAAAGGATGTTTGTGTGCGAAATTGATTTGCCTTTTCAACCTCTATTTTTGCAGCAGACACATGAATTAAAATTGACAATGAATGTGTGGGCATGTGTGTGTGTGTGTGTGTGTGTGTGTGTTTTTGCAAAACGTTGGTGGTCTGGCGTCGTTTTGGCAGACCATAGGCTTTTTTGGTCGGGTGTGGGCTTGTGTATATAATATGTAATCGCTGGTGCTGATTTCATGAGTGTTGTTTTGTTGCGCAAAATAGAAGATGTTTGAGTGTGAAACCAATTCGTCCTAACAGCCTCTGTTTTTGCATATGTGGCAACATATTTGTTGTCGTTTGTCTCGGTTTTTTTAATGTATGTCGTGTCGCTTTAGTAAAACCACGTCCATATTTTCATGGGTGGGATCAGGAGTGATATAACCTATTTTTATTTGGCTGTTGTGTGTCTTTCAAATTTGTGTCTATGTTTCAAATTTGTCTCCATGATTTGGGCATAGTCTATTGTCGTTGATGCTGATTTCATAAGCGTTGTTTTCTTGCGCAAAATGAAAGGATGGTTGAGTGCAAAATTAATTTGCCTTAGCAGCCTCTATTTTCGCAACGGATGCATGGATTAATAGTGACGAGGAACTTGTGAACAACAACGTATTTTTTGCGGAGAAAAGTTGGTCGTGTGGGGTCATGGGTGCTATAACGGATGTTTTGTTTGGTTGTTGCTTGTCGTTTGAATTTGTCTCTATGACGTGCTCATTGATGCTCATTTCATATGTGTTGTTTTGACTTTTGCTGGTCAAAATGGAAAGATGGTTGAGCGTGGCATTTGATTCGCCTGGCCAACTTGTATTTTTGCATCCGATATGTCTTTGTATATTTTTTTTGAAATTGTTGGCCACCTGGTGTCGTTTTGGTAAAACCCCGGTCGTTTTTGCCTCTGTGTAATCATGCGTGCCGTAAAGTGTGTTTTATTTGGCCTCTGGATATCTTTTAAATATGTCTGTATGACATATGTATAATCTGTGCTCATTGGTGCTGGTTTCGGGCACGTCGTTTTGTTGCGCAAAATGGAAGGGCGGTTGAGTGTGAAATTGATTCGCCTTAGCAGCCTTTGTTTTCACATCTGAGTCGTGAATTCGTCGGAGTCAAAGTTCTTTGGTTGTTGAAAATCGGTGCAACACGGTTTCATTTGGGATAAGGTCTTATAAGCTGTATATGGAAGGGGGGTCTTGATCATGATGTGGTGTGTTTGTCGTTTTGCGTTTCAGATTTGTCTTGAGTGACAAGTGTATAATTTGTGTTCTAAGTCATGATATTATTAAAATTGTTTTGGTGCGTAAAATGGAAGAACCCGATACATGATTTTTTCTGACTGAAATCATAAGTCTCGATTTTTAAGGTGGTCTGACCTGTGCTTTGTTTGGCGCTGATGATATTTCGGGTTCGTTGTTTTGCAACGCAGAATGGCTGGATTGCTAGGCCAAGTTTATAACCTATTTTATGCCACTTGAAAAAAACCAGTGCCACCTAAGCAGTAGCAAATTTATAGCTCACCTCATACACAAAAATGTTGGAATTCCAAAGTATGAAATTATAAAAGAAAAAAAAACGGTTCAACAAAACTAAAAGATGACAAGTTAAATTAAATGCATCATATGCGATTAACCCTTATTTTAAACGAACCTATAATTGATGTCACTGATTGATTAAACAACAAAACATTTCATTAATTTAGGCATATATAATTTTAGCACTTCAATTATCTGAAACAACAAACTGATCATTAATTTAGGCATACATAATTTAGCACTTCAATTATGTAAAACAACAAACTGATCTCGTAACAAAACAATTAAGCCACATCCTTGAAACATTTAACAATCGACTGTCTTTTGCTTCTCCAAATAATCTATGAAGTCGTCAATGTATTTCTTGTGTAATTTAGCATCACCAAATATTCGACTCCATGCAATTGCGTTTTCCTTGTAGATATTCCCTTCATCATCCACAACAACAGAGCTAATTGATTTGGCCACCGAGTCCTTGGTGAAGGAGCCATCTTGGTCATTTCTAGGCACCTCGATTCCCAACTGTTTGTCAACCAGGACTCGAGCATTTAGACCTTGGTCCACCAAAAATGGTAACATTATAAGAGGGTGGCCAAACATCAGACCTTCCACAATCGAACCCCAACCACAATGAGTCAAAAACCCACCTATCGACTCATGGCTAAGTATCTTCAACTGAGGTACCCAAGTTGTCCAAACTATCCCTTGGTTGCGGGTTCTTTCTAAAAACCCGTCTGGCAATTCCATCGAGTCAGACTCCGCGGAACCTGCAGGCTTTCTGAGAGCCCAAATGAATGGCAGCCCAGATAACTCCAGACCCAATGCTAACTCACGGAGCTCGGTTTTGCTCACCATAACCTCACTTCCTAATGCCACGTACACCACGTGACCTTTCTGTTGACTATCAAGCCACTTCTTGACAGTCACCCATGTGTCAGTATTTTCATCTCCGACGTTGGTGGCTATATCCGGA
>BQNB010015001.1:0-54448 GCA_026074375.1 Tanacetum coccineum
GGCCAACGTAATTATAAATGTATCGCGACTCACGTATATTTACGTCATCTTGCTCGCTCAAATTAGTGTTGACACCATAGGATCGTATGAGAATATTATTATGGTATGTATCTAGTGTTGTTTGTGTTTTAGTTGGTTTGGTGAAAATTCCCAAATATTGGGTAATTACAAGCCGGGTTTGAGATTTTTACCTTTGGTTTTGCTCCGAGATCATGATGATTTGATCTTTGCGTTTGTTGGCCTCTATATATATTGGCCAACCCTCTTACCTAACGTTTCCCATGTTCTTCCTCGTATAAATAATGCCGCTGAAGTGTTGGCCGGCTTACTGCCGCATCACAAGGAGGGGAACGGGTGGACAAGTTGGTAGATGAGGTAAAGGAATGAGAAAGCCTAAGAGAGGAAATGTTGATCAAGTCGATGTTCTTGTATCAACTATTCAAAAGGAAATTATGGTACCTGTGTAGAATATCTTAATACATGTATGATAGGATTCACTTTGGGTTTTAGAGAGGGAAAGAGATGGTTGGATGAACACTTAGAGAGAGAGAGAGAGAGAGAGTAAAAGGATAATATTAGCTTAGTGTAATGTGAGAAATGAACAACCAACACCCTCTCCATGTGTGGATAATATTAGCCGGCCATGGGCCTTTAGTGGGCTTGTCCATGGGCCTTTGGCCCGGTTAGCTTACTAACATAACATTACTAATTACTACGAGCTATGACTACCTATATTGGAAGTGACCGATACTTTTCCATATTTCTAACAATCTCCCCCTAAGGGAGGTTACTCCAATTTACAAAAATTTAAACTTAGCATACTATGCTTTCACTTCGGTCTTGAGCTCGTAGTCTTTAACTTCAATCATTAACTTATGATTTGATGTAGTGATCATAGACTTTAGATGTGAGCTTGTTGCTTTATCTTACTTGAAAGGGTTGAGAATGTGATCTTGAACACCTTGAGATCATCAACCAAGCATAATCTCGTTTCGCCATCTTGTACTTGTTTTATAGAAATGTTTTATCCCTCGTGAACTTGTAACTTCTGGACCGACATGATGCTCAATAGCATATCTTGATTGATAATCTTAAAAAGCTATAATAATGCATCTTTCTTGATTTCTTTAACTTTAACACTTCGTCGCTTCAAGAAGGACGTACGGTATTAGATTACGGAATTCTTGAAACATTGTACTTGAGCTTCATTATTTCTTTATATTGTCGGTTGGGTATGAGCATGTGGCTATGAATCTATGAAGTCAGCTGGAATCAGGTAACCTCAATCACCATCTTTACTATTCTTTGAAATAGAACATTAGCAATAAAGTGGGGGACAATATGGCTTTTGATCCATTCACTCGTGTTTGGTTAGAGTAACCTTCGAATCCGTGAGGATCGACCTGTGATCAAGTAGATTCAATCTAAGTAGAATCTCCTTGATAGGATTTCCAGCTGAAGTATCAAATCTTTCTAACAGATATGTATCAGATTCATCAAACTTAGCATGTTCTCATTATCAGAATGTCTCAAAGCAGACAGAACGATAAGAGTAAACCAGCAATACTATCTCACCGATTGAAAGAAAAAAATTGATTTGAAAATCAGATGACGTTCACTTTCTAAAGTAGTTTTGTGACACATCCATAGGTTATCATTTCAAAATTCATCAGTAATCGTCATTCATAACATGGAACAAGTTGATTCTTATAGAATCGTACCATCAGTTTCTTTCCCAGTTGCAACAAGAGTTTAATTATATAGAATCGCACACGACACCATACCAAGAAGCTTGTTTATGTTGCTGCAAGCAGGATTTCCACTTCATAGTGAATGAAATCACTACTCGAATGTTTCTGGCAAAATCACAAGTGATAATGCGTAGGACTCTTAATATGATAAACTGTTATGCACATTATTGACATAATAAGCATGATTTAGACAGTGTCTATAGATTTAATGGATGATCTCTTTTGCTCGAGACTCACTAGTGCACTTTGTTTATAGTGATCGAGAGGCTGGAGCAGAACTGCCACCAGTTTTCATTATCAACTAACTTGGAGTGAGAAAGATTGATAAAAATTGTTAATCTCTGTGATAAATGGAAACAAGATCCTTTTGAGAACCTGAGTGGTAGGGAGGGTTATTCATAGCTTCCACTAAGGATCCATGACTGTCTGCAATGTCAGAAAAACAACTTAGTGTTTCCGACAGAATTATGTATTTACCCAGTTTCTGCCTAAGTGTATGGAGGGCTTCTTTCTTTCCACCCTTTATCCTTACATGTCTTTTTATTCTCAACCCCTTCAATGCTTACCAGGACTTCTTACTACAAAACCCTTTGGGTTTCTTCCAGTGTTAGCACCATCTTATCGGCATTAATCCCGATTCTCACTTTTTTCTCCTTTTGAATCATACATAAGTAATTCTATACAAACTAGTGATATACCCTGGGTAGATCCCTCCCTCCGGTTCTGCTGCAGAACATGGTATTTGAAGTACCTATGCCTAACCGGCCTATAACTCCATGAAATTTAAGTACTTGGTCGGTCTTTTGGGTATTCCTCACAATTGAAACTAAAGATCATTGAAAAGTTCAATCAAAGTAATTTGATATAAATATCAAAAGATTTACACTTTGAGAGTTTTTCATCATCACTAAAATCTCCCCCTTAACATGTGCACCTTAATCATAGTACATGCTAAGTGTTGGAGTGAATTGAGTCCATTTTATATGATCACATGTCAATACAATTTAGATTCAGTTTAATCACATTTTCTCCCCTTATCTAAAATGTTAATCCATTGATATTTTAGATATCAATTGATTAAACGTTCGGGGACAAAATGTTACATAATCACTATAAGGAACATTTTAATGCTCCTCCTCAAGTTTTGAGGGTAAATAAGACTGTGCTGAGTATATATAAATTTGATAGAATAAGGAAATTACGTAAGAAATTCTTGAAAATTTTTATACTCGAGCACACCTTATTTTCACCATAAGTCTACACTACATATATACAAATTTACAAGGTCATGATATACGAAATGACCTTTGAGATATGAACACAATATGACAAAGTCATATTGTTCTTTGCAGCAGTCTGAGGTCAGTTCCGTAGAGTCTACAGTCAACAAATTTCTCTAAACTCCTCTTCATCCTCCTTTAGCTGCTTGTTGATGTCCTTGATCATGAAATGAGCTCTTTTGTTTTCCAATGTGCTCCATCTTCTCTTCGGCAAGTAATACATGTCGATATTCTTGGTAATGTCTTCGAGCGAAGAAAGAAGCCTGGTTAATGTGCCATCACTGAACTTGTACAGTTCATCAGAGCGCATCAACTTGTTCCTCTTGAAGTTGTCGACATAAATAATCCCTTGAGGTTGTTTTGTAAGGAGTGTACGGGGTGACTTTTTCTGAGAACTTGTCTTTGTAGTATCAGGCTTGGTGACTTTGATATGTTTTTAATAACTTTCAAATTCCAAGTTGAAGATCTTTGACTCGTTTTTGAATAACTAGACTTTTGGTGAACATTCTTAGTGCTATTGCGAAGTCAGCAACATCATCCCCTAAAAGATTTGTGAGTCGATTCTGAACCACAAGAAGTAACATGTCCTCGATATCATTGATCCAAAGTCGTGGAAAGTCACCTTCCTTGAATCTGTATAATACGTTATCAGCTCTTCTCACTACAATCTCTTCCAAGGTACCCATATCCATTTTCCATCATTATACATTGACATGATGACAGCCAAAATACGTTTTGTAGATATATACACTCCTTTTAAATGCCTGCCTCTTTACATATGATAAGAAGGAACTTACGTTGGTTCTCTCCCAATATGAATACCCCATAACGCATAGTTTATTATAAAGCAACTTTAACAGACTTATCATAATGTTTTGAGAACATGTCTTCAATGCCTGGTAATCATACTGACGTATCCTTAGTCTAGTAGTAGACGTTGGTAGGTCCTAGTCGAAACTCCTCTTTTGTAGTACTTGAGATCATGTGTTGAGAAGTATTTTAAATGCACTCTTGTGGACGTTTTCTACGCGTGATCAAAGGAAGGGTTTTGGAAAGATCAAATGGGTAGTCATCACCTTTAGGATTTTCCCAATTAAGCTTTTCTAAAAGAGCCTTATAGCATAACTTCCAAGTCATAATACTAATTCACATAATAATAGCGGATGCCTTTGATAGATCTGAAATGCTGGTCCTAAACAAGAATTTCTTGCGTTCAAATTCTTAAATTTTTTAGGCCATTCAAGATTTATCCAGAGAAATCTATTGATGCTCATCAATTCATCAAAAAGTCCTTAATGATTTTATTCTGTAGGAAGTAGAAAGCTGCGAGAGTCATCAACCTAAATTTGAGTGTCCTTTCGGGAGTCCTTCCTCATGCCGTCAGGATCAATGGGTTCTTGAGGTGTGTAAGGTTTCTTGAACCAGAACGTCAAGAGCATCCTCCTTTCACTATGTTAATCACATTAAACACCGGAAAACCGTCTGATCTTGTGTCAGTCTGATCCTGCAACCTTAAACACTGGTTCCTCGATTGAACAACTTTCAGAAGTTTTGGTTAGACTATGGTGCCTTTGAGAGAGTTAGACGATGAATCTTTATTTTTTAGACCAGTGGTTGGTTCTGCATCTATTGCTTGTATTTCTATTCTTTAACCCTCGGTTCTGATCCAACGAAGGGGGGGGGGGGGGGGGGTCTTCGTCTTTATCCTTGTCTTTTTCCGCCACTTCAATAATATAAATCATAAAGAGAAGAAGAAATTTTGTCGAGATCGTAAGATTTTTTCAAACTATCATAACAATCTCAAGTTTTAGATGAGCTGCCATATATGATTCATCACCTTTTCTCTAATTTGTCGCTATGTGGATCTTCTTTACTCAATTTCAGTAAGTGTAAATCAGACTCAAATTAGAATGAGGTTGAGAAGAACACATTGCTAGAGTAACTTCATCACGTGTTCTTTAATCAACTTTTTGATTAAATGATGGTTACCATGTGAGCGAAACAACACTCCTTGGTCAGAATCTGAGGCAGTAGATCTTTTAACTAGCTCTTTGATTCTGTCGTGAGAGACTCTAAAATGAATTTCAAGAATTCATCCTGTTTTCTCGCCAACTGTGAGTCTAGATATCATTACCAAAAAGTTGTCACTTTGAATTTATATAGGCCTTTTTTAAGTTCAAAAAACTTCTTTTCCATGCTGTTATTATATCATTTAATACGAAAGACTTATGCTAAGTTAGTAATGTAGATAGAGGATTTGATAGTTTTCAATTGTCAGTGTTGGATTGGGTATTGTCAGTATTGGTGGAAGGAGTGAAAGTTTTGTGAAGATTGAGGAGATAGTTTGTGTATACAGGTGATGAATCAGTGATAACAGAAACCACTATTAGTAAGAAAGAGTGGTGCCTGATTCTTGGGACTCAGGTTGGACATGAACAACTATTGGAGAAACAGATTAAGCTTACAGCAATGAGAAATATCTAAAAAATATAGGAATTGATATGCCAAGATCGGATGAATGAGAAGAATAGTAACAGGAACTTCATTCATTCCTTTGTAACAGTAGAAAATTGTCTCCACATGAGTCAACACTTGTTCTTGAGTAGTCTCTAAATTTTCATTCCCTTGTTGAGCGTCATTCATTTCAGCATCAGCACCCTCACCTTGAACAACCTCTTTATCCGTCTGAGTAGGTTCTTTTAATCTTGCATCAACATTATCATTAAATTGGTAGGTAGTATCATCCATTCCCTTTTCTTCATCACTTTTAATCACATCTCTGATTCCAGATTATCATCATATTTAACTTCTTCTTTCTTGCTTAAAATTAGATTCATGCTCTTCACTTTCATTTTCTGTGTCTAATCCTTTCACACTATCAGATTGTGTTTCATCATCATCACTTTCATTCTCCTGCTCACTGCTTTCATTACTTGATTCTTGTTCATTGTTGTCGTCGTCTTCATCATTACCCCAAGACTCAATCTTCATCATTACCCCAAGACTCAGATTCACTCTCAGTTGAGTCATCTTTGGTCACATCAAGAACCCCTGGTTTATCACAAGTTCCTTCACTTGTGATAGTAGGTGTGATCTTTTCAACTCTTGGAGGTTTTTCGGTAACTATACCAGAACCACTAGGACGTGTCTTGTGAAAGTCCCTTAAGCTCTTCTTTCTTACTTCTTTCATCTGACTCTCAGTCCAAAAGCTACATCAAATAACAGCTCAATTCCTTTTCCATGAGCAACATCCACCTTTTCCTTTACATTTCTTTTAGACTTTGTTTCTACAGGTGCCTCTCTGATGATGATACCTACTGCTGGAGTAGTTGTAGATTTCTTGGCAGGTCTCTTAACTCGTTTGCCTTTCTGGACAGGTTCTTTATCTACATGGACTAGATCACTGTCCTTCTTAGATGGAGAGGCTTTCTTGAATTTTCTAGCAATCTTGGGAGGAACAACACCTGTAGCATAGCCAAGATAAGTCTTGTAATCTTTACTTTCCTTCATCTCTGGACTGGTCAACCAGCGAGTTACTATCTCACCGATTGAAATAAAAAATTGATTTGAAAATCAATCGACATGTCACTTGCTAAAGTGGTTTTGTGACACATCGAGAGTGTTAATCATTTCAAAAATTCATCAGCAATCGTCAATTCATAACCTGGAACAAGTTTGATTCTTATAGAATCGCACCATCGTTTCTTTCTAGTTGTCACAAGTTTGATTCATATAGAATCGCACAAGTCACCTACCATGAGCTTGTTTGATGTTGGCTCAAGCAGGATTTCCATCTTCATAGTGAATGAAATCACTCGGATGTTCTGGCAAAATCACAAGGATAATGCGTAGGACTTCGATAGAAATGCGTGTAATCTCTGTGAGAAATGAAACAAGAGTCTGTTGAGAGACCTTGAGTGGCTAGGGAGGGTTGTGCATAGCGTCACTGGGTCCATGACTGTCTTCAATGTCAGACAACAACTTAGTGTTTCCGACAGATTATGTATTGACCCGGTTTCTGCCTAAGTGTATGGAGGGCTTCTTTCTTTTCACCCTTTATCCTTACATTTATTTTTCATTCTTCAACCCCTTCAATGCTTACCGAGACTTCATAACTAACACCTTGTTGGGTTTGTTCCAGTGTTAGCTCCATCTCAGTCGGCATTATTCTCGATTCTTACTTTTTCTCCTTTTGTATCATACCTAAGGACTTCTACACTAACTAGTGGATATCCCTGGGTAGATCCCTCCAGTTCTGGCTGGATCATGGGATTTGAATACCTATGCCTAACCACCTTATAACTCCATAAATTTAAGTACATGGTCGGTCTTTTGGGTATTCCATCACAATCAAAACCAAAATCATTGAAAAGTTCAATCAAAGTGTTTGATATAAATATCAAAAGATTTACACTTTGAGAGTTTTTCATCATCACTAAAAGCTCCCCCTTAACATGTGCATCGTAATCGTAGTACATGCTAAGTGTGGAGTGCATTGAGTCCATTTTATATGATCACATTTCAATACAAATTAGATTCAGTTTAATCACATTTTCTCCCCTTATCCAAAATGTTAATCCCTTGATATTTTGGATATCAATTGATTAAATGTTCGGGGACAAAATGTTACATAATCACTATTAGGAACATTTTAATGCTCCCCCTTAAGTTTTGAGGGTATATAAGACTGTGTTGGTATATATTAATTTTTGAAAATTTTGAATTTACTAGAAAATTCTTATTAAATAATTTGATACCAGAGAACCTTATTTTCAACCATAGTCTACACTACATATATACAAATTCACAAAATTATTATGTTTACGAGGTTGGACTGAATGATTGAGAAACAGCGTATGAGTAGATTTCATATGGTTCTTTGTAGCAGCCGTAGGTCTTCCTCGTAGTCTCTCTTAAGAAGTTGTCTTAGCTTCTCCCTAAATCAGCAATCCTTTCTTGAGTAGATTCAAAACTTTCTTGCAAGCCGCATCAAGAAGTCTTGATGTAAAAAGCCCATATATCCGAAGTACACAATTAATTCAAAATCGTAACACCAAAGTTAATTAAGTCCCGGATGTCCGCATTTCTCCTTACATAATATTAATGATATATATTGTAACACCAAAGTCAACTAAGTCCCGGATGTCACAATTATTCCCTCTAAGTAGTTGAAATAATAACATCTAAGTCAACTAAGTCTCAAATGTATACATTTCTTCCTGCAGAATACTGACTCACTTAAAGAATCATCATACTTATCAAACCTATGTGTACCTCTTTTGTCAACTAATTCTACTCTTTTTAAAAATAAGCTTAGTGATTAACCGTTTGAGGAAGCATTTATTGAATGAGTAACCAATCTTCTCTTGCTTAGAACAAATCTTCTTACAACACTTCCCCCTAGTATCTTAAATGATGCATACTTGAAATCACAAGATATCTCTTCCCCCATGTAGATGAAATAGTGCACCCAAAAGTAACAAGTTAAAACACGAATTTTCTCTGCGGTTGTGACATTCGTCTTCTCGGAATGGCCTAAAATCAAGAAAGGCTATGGACTCTATCACGTGTACTTGTTGTATGTTCTAGTGTATCTACTCCTTCTTCCTTACTGGTTTTGATACCTCGGAATCAGCAAAACCTTGTACGCACATATACTTGAGGTCGTGTTCGAAGAATTACTAAGCTTAAAAGTATCCCGTGAGAATCAACTTCAAGGATTTTAAAACTATGTGATTATTTCCAAACATTCCTAAGTCTTTTAATACTATGAAGTGTTGGCAATATTGATCGAATGTAGTTTAAAGCCTGAATTCACTAAGTCTCAAATTGGAAATAAGTCCGTAAAGTTTTAAACAAATGACATCTAAAGCCCTTGCAGCTAATATAAATTAACTCCCCTTTAAATTGTTGTCCGTCATTATCAAAAACTTTATCCGTTTATTCCGTGACTTATTTTGAAAGACCGTTTTAAAAGATTTATTTGATGACGCTTTCTCCCCCTTAAATAATGACCCGTTTTCTATTTAAAGAGTTGTTGTCATTGTTTGAGTGGTCAAATTGTCTTTGAAAATCTTTTTGTGATTACTGAAAATACTGATTCATTGTGAAGACAAATTTTTACCAATAAAAATAAGATTTACCTTATTTTGACAAATAAATGCACTGATACGTACACTTATTGAATATATGAAGCACGAGTTGTGATGCAAAGTAATCACAAGCCTTTGCATGGTCATAAAGTAGACCATGCCCGAGAATAAATTCCCGTTGAGAGGTCAAGTTTTATTTTTGAAATACTTGCCTTTAAGATGATGATCGGGTTGCTATCTGAAATAATAGCAAGCCATTTTGGCATGTTTTGAAAGCTTTTGAAACTTCTACTCGAACTTCATTTACAGCCTCGTATCATTATTGAATGACATTTCTAAGACCGTAAATGTTATCGATTTTCAAAAGACATGCCAGAGATACATATTTTTATTGTTTTTCTGATTTTTTAATTTTTTCTTTTGATTTTGTAAAATTTTATAAAAGGAAAATCTTTTTGGATTTTTTATGTTTTAATATATACATATATATAGGATATGAGTTACCACCATCACTCGTCCGTTTCCTAACCAGACGTTTAAACGTTTCTGGAGACATGCTTTTCATACCTAGCTTATCGATCAAGAAGTTAAATCTTTCTCGAGGCAAATGTTTAGTAAAGATGTCAGCCAGTTAGTATTCAGCCCGGATAAAGTATAGCTTCACGATTCCATTTCCACTTTCTCCTTTATGAAATGGTAGCGAATATCGATGTGCTTTGCTCTTGAATGTTGAACATTGTTGCAGCATAAAGCAATCACACTCTTGTTGTCGTAGTACAGAGGGATCTTATTGAATTGAAAGCCATAATCTGTTAGCTGTAAACACATCCAAAGGATTTGTGAGCAACACCCAGATAAGGCAATATATTCAGCCTCTGTACTCGATATGGCAGTGCTCTTTTACTTCTTAGATGATCAACTAACAAGTTTATCACCTAAGAACTAAGCGCTTCCTGATATACTACGTCTAGTATCTTGACACCCCGCATGATCGGCATCTGCATAAGCTGTGAGTGACATATCGATATACTTCGAGTACCATAGACCCATGTTAATGGTTCCGTTAAGGTATCGAAAGATCCATTTCACCGCTTGTAAGTGCTTTTCGTTAGGCTTAGACAATAATAAGTCATTTCTAGCATGCCGTGTGAAGAGTTTTGGATCAACAGCACCTTTGGAGAATTGTTTGAGGATAAGTGAAATTGACAGGCATATCATACCATGCACGTGGTGCTTGTTTTAGACCGTAAAGAGCCTTTTTGAGCTTGTACACATGCGATGGGTTGTCCTGATCAACAAATCCTTCTGGTTGAGAAACGTGGACCTCTTCTTTGAGTTGGCCATTCAAGAAAGCTGTTTTGATGTCCATTTGGTAGATTGTCATATTCTTATGAGTGGCATTTTCTATAAAGATACGAATGGCCTCTATTCTAGCAACCGATGCAAATGATTCCTCGAAATCGATTCCTTCTTCTTGTCTGAATCCTTGAGCAACTAGTCGAGCCTTATTCTTAGTACCCCACCAAATTTCATCTGTTTACCCCCCCCCCCCCCCTTATAAATCTATTTGAGTTTGATTAATAACACTTTATCTGGACACGGCACCAATTCCCAAACTTTAAGTCTTTCAAATTCATGAATTTCTTCTTGTATTGCATTGATCTATGACGGTTCAGACATTGCTTGTTTAAAGTTCTTTGGTTCTATTAAAGTTAGGAAGGCATCAAAATAACACCACATGGCTTCAGTTTCAAGTTGCTTCCTTACTAGATATAGAGCGAGAAGGATCACCGATCACGTTTGCTAAAGGATGATCCTTAGTCCATCTACCAAGGTGTTCTAATGGATTATGGATTTGTCTCACATTAGATGATGATCCTTGAGAAGTTGAGTCTTTATTAGGAGATTCGTTAAGAGGATCATCATGAAATGTTGGTGTTTTTGGTTGATTTCTCAAAACCTATGAAATGATGGAGAATGTTCTTGTTCTTGTGATGAGGGAATACTTGTTGATGGAGCATCCTGGTCAATGGAAGTTGACACAGGAGATTCAACTAATACTTTAGCTCTTAGAGCGACAGCTTCTTGAACTAGAGATACATCAATTGTTGGAGGGTTAAAGTATTCATCGAACATTAGTTGAAACAACCGATCACAATCATCTCTTATTGGTGGAATACAAGGTTGTTGAGAAACAGTGTTTGAGACGAGTCCTGTACTGGATGTAGTAGGAGTCATAGAATGAAGCCCGGGTCCTGAACTGAATTGTTTAGAAGCCATTGCTGTTAGCTCATCGAACGTTACATGAATTATTTCATAAATTATCCGGGTCCTTTTGTTGTAGATTCTGAATGCTTTCTTTGCAGGCGTGTAACCAACAAAAATCCCGATGTCTGCTTTTGCATCAAATTTACCCAGATCCTTATGGTCATTGGTAGTATAGGAAAGTGAACCAAAGACATGAAGGAATGATAAGTCCGGTTTCTTGTCTTGCATAAGCTTATATGAAGTTTTGTTGTATCGAAGGCGTATCAAAGAATGGTTTTGGGTATAACAAGTTGTATTGATAGCTTCGGCCTAGAGAAATAATGAAGCTTTAGAAAATATCAGCATTGTTCGAGCGGCTTCAACAAGAGTCCAATTTCGCCTTTCGACAATACCATTCTGCTGAGGAGTGCGGGCTACAGAAGTTTGATGCGAGATGCCAACATTTTCATAAAATTCACGAAGTGTCTGATTGACAAATTCGATTCCATTATCTGTTCGAACATTCCGTACTGTGGCATTCAAACAAACTTGTATGTTTTTAATACATTTGATGATGGCCGCAGGTGCTTCATCTTTTGTCTTCAAAAATCTAACCCAGGTAAATCTTGAGTAATCGTCGACTATCATAAGGATTACTCCTTTCCCGTTATTACTCAGACACGCATCAGGCCCACGCAAATCCAATTATGCAAAAGATATGTTTCTAGTTGGGTTACGTGTCTTCAGCTTTGGGTTGATGAGAGGATTTTTTACTTTTCCCTAATGGACATGCTGAACACAAATGATCTTTCTAAAATTTAAGTCTAGGAATTCCTCGTGAAAGATCATCTTTAGCTAGCTTGTTCAAAGTATCGAAGTTGATATGAGATAATCGACGGTGCCTTGAACAGCTCTTGTCTTTGAAGCTTTGGATAGAAGATAGATCGGAGATTGATTTAAGTGTCATCAAGCGAAATTGTGTACAAATTTGTGTCTCGAGACCCTGAAAGTAGATCAACACCTTATAAATTGCGAATAAAGCAAGTATTTTTCCGAAATGCAACTTCAAGATCCGCCTCACAAAATTGGCCAACAGAAAACAGGTTATGTTTGAGCCCCTCAACATAGTATACCCTTGAGATAACAACGTTTCCTAGCTGATAGTCACCATACCCCATAATTCTTGCAATCTGGTCGTTCCCGAATCTAACAGTACCCAGAAATTTACTGACAAAGTTTATGAGCTGAGAGCGATTCCCTATCATGTGTTTCAAACATCTGGAGTCCAAATACCAGAGTATAATCTGGACAACCTGTCATGACAAGAGAAAAAGACAATGGAATATCTGTTGCATTGGATTCCCCATAGTTGATTGGGTTCCGAGTGGTTTGCATTCTTAGATTCATACAATTTAGCTATTTTATCGAACCTGTTGTTTTTAACATTTTTGGGTTTCCTGCTATAGACTTTAATCTCTGGTTTTTGTATTTTAGCTGTAGTGGGAGTGGTTTGCTTAGAAGACACTACGTTTAGTTGAGGTGATCTAGTTAAAGGCACGAGTTACAACTATAGTGAAGGTTCTGCTGTTGGTTTCCTTTAAATCTTACCTTCAGTGAATACACTAGACCAATAGGTTTCCAAATATTTTTTTTATGTTTCTAGCAGATTTTAGTATGGGTTATTCCCCATTTTGCACAAGATCAAGAGACATTTTCATGAACCCAAACAACATAAATTTTATACAAGTAAGCATAAAGAATTTCAGGAATTTGCATTTGACGGTGAATGCTTAACATCAACATCACAAACAGGTTTACCAACACGATTCATTTTATTAACTTTCCTAGGTTGGGCTTCTACTTTATTCTTCTTGTTCCTACTTGGTGTCTGCAAGATCCTATCATTCCTTTTATTGCCCGGAGGCTTTGATCCGCAATTACTAGTAGAACACTTCACTCCTGTAGAAGACAACACATGTGTGTTAGAATCTGATGTATTAGAAGACTCTACCTGTTTAATGTTGCTTGAGGAAGTGAGAGGTTCAGCAAACCTAACTTTCTTAACTTTGTTCATGGGTGAGACAACAACCTTCTTAGTACTAGGTGTTATTGCAATAGGGCACGTATCTTGAACATATACAAGCAACTCCTGAATTCTTGTGGCATACTTACAGGCAAAGTCTAACTCTCTATCTAAAGGTTGTTTCGCTTTAGCTTGTTTGACTATTTCCTGAAGAGTATTAGCTTTTTCTTGAGTGTGTCTAAGATAGTCTATGTGAACATCCCTATTTTACAATAACCTAGGAGGCAACGGTACTAAATCAAGCTTAAACATGCCTGGAGCAATAGTGGTGGCAGAAGGTGTATGTACAACAATTTCAACAATTTCTTTCCCTTTTAATTTTCATAAATCGTTTTTCAATGATGTTATCACAAAAACCTTGTCTTGAATTTGAGCTTTTAAATCATCATTTTCCATAGATTTTAAGTTCAGTTTGTTAATTATAGAGTCAATTTGTTCTTTATAACGAACACGTGTCTGTTTGAGCGAGTCAAACTGATCTTTAAAAACATGTTTCACATGATTAATTTCATCACAAAGACGTTCGTTCACAGAAAGCAATTTTGCCACACTATTTTCCAGTTCCTTATTTATGGGATCAAGATCACATTTATCATGATTAACGTTCTCTTCCTTGGTATTATCTCTCAAAGATTTAATAGTATCCTTCAACTTACAAATGGTCTTGTCTTTATCTTGTAGCCGAGCTTTCAAATCATTGATTTTAAAATATTCTAGAATTTCAACATCATTTTGACTAACACAAGATTCATTATTTTGAAAAACTTCTTGTTTTAATTGCATTGATGCTTCGAGAGAAATACAATGTTTTTCAAGTTGTGAGTAATGTTTCAACAAATCATTATATGCTTGTTTTGATGTGGAAAGCTCAGCATCAAGATTCAAACACTTTTCACACGATTCACACTTTGATTTCTATTCACAAGTCATTATTCAAAGATCTTGAATTCTTCATAGGTAACAATACACTTGAGACATGATTTTTGTAAGAGTCGAATCATTTTCCAAAAGAATTTTCTTTCTTAGCAATTTCCAAACATTGTTTTATCAATATGAAAGACTGTTGACAGCCACTTCCATTTTGGTCAAAAACTGTCTGTCTTCCGTTTATTTCATTTAGAAGATCTTTATCAAACACATTGAAGATGTCTTTTAAAGATTTTAGAAATGGATTAATTTCATTGTGAAAAATAGTTTTTGTTTGCTCAAACCCCCATTCACCTTCTTCAAGAGCATTAGGTGTTGTCCTCTTCTTCATAATTATGTCAAACTGGGTGAGGTGGAATTTAAGCTTTTTAAGGCTTGCATTCACCAAACCCACCTTAGGTAGTTCAATAGGAACATCCACTATGACAGGTGGTGTGTAAGAAGGTTTAATGGTTGGATTGAGTATATAAAACCAAAAATCTTGTTCAGCCGATAATTCTTGTTGTGGAGAAAAACATTTTCTAAAATCTTGAGTTAGTCTATTTAATTTTTCATAATCGATAGGTTTAAGAGAAATTTTCTTTGCACCTAACTTTCGGAATCCTTTGCTTGTTCGGGACATTTTTGATCGATCTCTTCTTCAAAATCAATGTTTCTGCATTCATCAATCAAGGCAACAACATGGTGTATTGGACTAATATACGCCATCTATATAAGGTTGGTTTTATCCGCTGAGTTTTCTTTAGATAAAACGAATTTTGATAACCTAGAGCTTGTTTTATGTATTATCATAAAACGCTTGTGGCTTAGTTAACATGTGCACTGTTTGAGCAGATTGACCCACTTTACAAATTAATATTATCAAGTTCCTTAATCTTCTTTTCAAATCCTTTCTTTTTCTTATATTTATTATCTTTTTCTTGGATTCATTTTTTGAAAAAAAATACAAAAGTTTGCAATACTGATTCCTTTCTTTGATTTGTTTAGAAAGATTTTGCTCAAGTGAGTCAATTTGTTCTTTGAGTAAGTTCTCTTAATATATCATCCATTGGAATCAATCATTTTTTCACGACCGCTTAAATCAATATTAAGACGTTGTTCAAAAGTTTTGACCCTTTCCTTATATCTCTCAAGCTCAGCGGTTATTGTTTCATTATTCTGTTCCTTATTAGCCTTTTCCCAATTATTTACATGATTAATCATTTGTTCGGACATTTGTTCAATCACAGATAAAATCATTGAATCTTGTTGCACCTGCAAATTAGTATCTTAGATAGTTTCCTGTTGTGTTTCTTGCAAATATTGAGAATATGGAATGATATTGCTATCACTAGATATCTCATTATCTATAAAATCCATAACTGGTGATTGTTCAAAATCCTGCAATGCATGCACACTTTGATTATCCATATCATTTAGATAGGTTTCAGAATTAGGTACCTCTGAGATAACGTCAGAACCATAATTGGAAATGTTGGCCATAAGAACTGCTTGTGCAGTCGAGAGATCATCACAGTCAGAATCATAAGTATCAAGATTCTCAGTCTGGAAAGAAGCGTTGTGAGGAATGATTGTCTGAGCTTGACCTGCTGGAATTCTTGGATCAACAAGAAATACGAGTTGCTCCTCATCCAATATTTGTCTAGCTTCTTGAGCTTCTGCTAACATTGCTTTCTCCTTATATCATGCTGCATTCCTTGGTCGCTTAAGCTGAGTGCATTGCCTAGCCATATGTCCTTCACCTTGGCAGTTGTAGCATTTAACAACTCTAGCCTGTCCACTTGTCGTATTTCCCCTTAAACTAGTAGCATTACCCTTATACGTAGTACCATAGTAATTTTGCCCTTGCCTCCCCTGAACTTGGTGCACTGTAACCCTGCTATCTTGAATAGTGGCTTGGTTTCTTAGATTAAAGGAAGTTCTGAGTTGATTATTCATAGAAGGGAACCTTGAAGAAGCTACAGCGGTTAGAAAAGCCATTGCTTTATTGAGATAAGCAATTAGATCATCTCCAGGAGAAAACACAGGAACAGCAAAACCTGAGTCTACAAATGGTGACTCAGTCATAAGTTGTGTAGGAGCTTGAGGTGATTGAATAAAAAACAACTTGTGGAAGTTTTATGGAACAGTGAGGTTTGATGATTCATTAAAAGACTGAAATGTATGTGATGGTGGATGATGTAATGATTAAATTAAGTTTGTGATGGATAATGAGATGAGTAATGTTGATTGGGTTGAATTGATCCATGTTGTGATGGTGAAAACTGTTGTTGAAGTTGAGGATTGTTGTAAGAAGACTGATAAGTGTTGAAGTGAGGTGGTGTCATCTGCTGATTTGCAACAAATGCAAGTGGATCTTGATTGCGTTCACGCATAATACGGACTTCATTTGCATGGAGTTCGTGTTGTTCAAGATATGCATGAAGTTGATCAAAGTTGGAGGTATGCAAATCTTTAACAAGCTTGACATCAGTCACAAACTTACTCCATTCAGGTGGAAGACTATTTAAGAACTTAGTATTAACTTGAAATTGCTCCATTTTCATTTTGTAGATGTTCATATCGTTAATCAGCTGAGTAAATCTTAAGTAATACGTATGAAGTGATTCCCCCTTGATGTGAGTAAACTTATCAAATGCTACTTTGTCAAAGAGGTACCTTGCAATAGTAACTGAACTCTCTCCTATAAATCTTAGCAACTCTGTGATGATTCACAAGTGAATAAATATCAGCAGGAAGACCTTGAAGAATGATATTGGTAGCTTTCATATCACAATCAGCTTGAATTTTCTCAGCAGCAGATAATTCAGCATATTTCTTTGTTCTGATCACAGCGTTCTCTTCTACCGTAGGCCAAATGAGAGGACCATGTTCAACTGATTCAAGTATCATTCTTCTGTGCTCTCTATTTTGCATGTATAATTCTATTCTACTCTTCCATGAATCATACAAGTCTTTGTCCAACACAGGTGGACGATTGTCAGCACCGGAGAGTATCATCTACTCAGCAAGAATAATCTTTTGTCCAAGTGAAATAATTGAATCCATTTTAATGTGATAAGATTAAAATGGTCGGATAGTGATTGGAGGTTGTTGTGTTAAAGTGAGTTTTGATTAATGAAGTTGAGTCTATAGGAATACACGGGATCTTACAATTCTTGATAAAACCAGGAAATCAAGTCTTCACGGGATTTTACAAATCAAAGAACATCCGTATAATTCACCTGAAGAAAGTGTATAGTTATCCTAAGTAAAGCGAATAAATTACCCAAGTAAAATACGTATAAATTGCCTTTGTAAAGAAGTATGTATCAATCGCCCTTGAAAATACACACGTATAATTCACCTTTACAAAATTGATGTATAAATCGCCTAAGAAAATTATCACGTATAAATCGCCTTCACAAAATTGACGTATAAATCGCCTTATAAAAATATCACGTACAAATCTCCTTTGTAAAGTTGACGTATAAATCGCCTGAGCAATCAAGCATGTATAAATCGCCTGTAGTGAAATACGTATAAATCGCCTGAACTAAATAACCCGTATAATTCGCCTATAGGAACAAGTATAAATCGCCTGAACAAATAAACTTGTATACTTCGCCTATAGAATCGTATAAATCGCCCAATACACTTCGAAACTCAAAAACTAAAAATCTTAAAAAGACTCACTTTTTGATGTTTTTACCTAATTTTTGTTATACTTCTTACCTATCTAAGACTATTAGAACCTTAAAAACACAAACTTTAACGTTTTTGACACGAAAATTTTGAAATCAAGATTCTTGGTACAACCTCCTTTTTTAACCAAAAAGACTCAAAAAATGATATTTTTTATGGTTTTTGAAAGATTTTCTTATACTTCTAGTCTATACTAAGATAACTAAGAAAGAAAGTTAAGAACTTTATGGTTTTTAAACCCTCAAAAGGTGAAAACCTTTTGATGGATTCGAACCAAGATACACGAACAAAGATGAGTAACAAACGCACACAAACACCCCATGGCTCTTGATACCAATTATAGAATATCTTAACACATGTATGATAGGATTCACTTTGGGTTTTAGAGAGGAAGAGTTGGTGGATGAACACTTAGAGATGAGAGAGTAAAAGGATTAATATTAGCTTAGTGTATATGAGAAATGAACTACCAACCACACCTCTCTCATGGGTAAGAGGGTTTATATGGGCAATACCAAGGCGGCCATGGGCCTTAGTGGGAACGGGTGGACGAGTTGGTAGATGAGGTAGATGAATGAGAAAGCCTAAGAGAGGAAATATTGATCAAGTCGATGTTTTTGTATTAACTTTTCAAAAGGAAATTATGGTACCTGTAGAGGACTTATAGGTCTGTTACCTTCAATTGGGCTCACATCAATGGTATCCATAGATTTCAGGTTTTGATCGTATCCGTCAGCTACAAAAATTTATCGCAATTTCTTAGACTGCTTTTGATTAGCAGCCCGTTGGGAGTGTTTTAAAATATTTTTGGTATATGAAGACCTGAGAGATTGTACTATGAAGTAGAGAAACATCCTTGGTACATGTAGGAGTTTGGATGGAGTCATATTAACGCCGGACGAGTGAGTTATCGCCGAAACGGCAAAACTAGTCAAAAATTAAGACAAGAATTTGAGTGAGTAATAAGCCCAAGAATTTATATGGCAACCCTAGATGTGTAAAACTGGAAGTTCTAAGTATGGAACAAACTTAGGTTTGAATGATTGTTTCGACCTTTGTGGACTCACGGTTTAGGAGATGCGTTGAAAGTGATGAGGAGGTAAAATCCAGAAAATCATCAAGAAACTAAAGTTTTATTGGTTTGAGGTCATTGTTACCTCAAATTTTTTATCTTATCATCGGTGTTGTGATTGTGCATTCTTTAGCCATGGTTTTGATTTAGAGCTCTATGCGGGCTATGTATGTGATGTTCGAGTAACATGGGTGGTTTGGGCTAGGATGCCGTTGTCACCCTGGATTTCATCCTGTTTCGGTATGATCCGGATTTTTGGGAGAGTGTAGCGGTTCCCGCTAGCACTCTTATGCGCGTGTATCTTCTTCGTTTACCCTTAGTTTGGATATTCCTTATACTTGTTATGATCTTTAACCTTAAATCAACATGACGACATTTTACAAATCAATGATTTTGACCCATGAATCATTTTAAACGCTTATCAATTTTTTTGTGTTATTCTATAAATTTTGCTGATCTCAAATCATTTGAAAATATTCATGCAACCCCAACTGAAATGATATTTTTATAAATGATGGTGATTTTCAAATTAGAATTCCACTTTAATTTAACCTTTTGGAAGAAATTTTGATAGGATTAATCATCACCCTTAAAAATGTCAAAATTTTTAGAGAAATAATCGAGTTGGACTCTTTGAAAGAGAAAACTGTTTTGCCCTAAATTTTGGACCCTTATGAAAGCAATCTTATTTGACTACATGGAGAGAGTCTCATGTTAGTCGTATGACCGAGTCACTCCGGAGAGAAAACGCATATGGTGTTGTTCGGAATGAGCGTGTCTAGACAAGAGTGAGGTCTAGGACACTATGATGTAAACCGGTAGTCTGTTGTGGAGATTAGTTGTCGAGACCAATTTTGGACGTGCATTAGTAAGCGAGTATGGATTTGTGTCATAATTAATTGGGAGTACGGAGTTGAGTCACCCAAGGTGTGGACCGGATGCTTGTTGTAGCAAGACTTGAATGTGAGGTCGGATTGAACGTTCGCCTGCCGTATAACGGCGAATTTTTGAGGATTAGTAATGGTATAGAGTTCCATCATGCATGGACATGTAGACATACCCGAAAGTCATGAAATAAATGATATGATTGGTTAGATGATGGAATACCATGAGGCTGGATACGACACTGAGAAGAGATCTCTTAGGGTCATAAGGTTCCCTAAGCGGATGAAAGCCAAGGTGGCTAACTCTGATATTGGATGTGTGAAATGGAGAAGACTTCTCCTACATCAAGTGTGTGTATTGCCTTGGTTATAGCAAATGATGGCCGTGAAGAAGACTTCTTACCCCAGAATAGAAAGTGGAGGTAATGTGTCTTATGTGTGTGCCTTTATCGTCAAGGATAGGTATAGAGCGCTACCCAATGCCTGACTTAAAGTTGGGTGCAAAAAAATAGAGTTTTGAGTTATTTAAGCTACTGTGAGTTAATAAGCTCATTTTAGAGCTTATTTTTGAGTTATAAAAAAAGGTTGTCTTTTTTTAAAGTTGCTTATTAACAAGTTTAAAAAAAAAAAATTTGAAAAAAAAATAGGCTGGGACTCGGGAGGCCAAGGGTGAGCCGAGGCTCGAACCCAAGACCTCACCGAGTCAACCAAACGCCTCTACCGCTGTGCTACAATAGCTCATCCGGTAGAGGCGTGTAAGGGTTAATATATAACCCTTATTTAGCCGGTTGGGTTAATAAGCTGTTTCAGCTTATTTTTAAGCCGAATTTTTTTGGTTTTATTTTTCCTAGATTAGTAATAGCTTAAAGTATTTATTGTAATTTTTTGGTATTTTTCTCTAATCGTTTAGTATTTTTTATCATTTAATTTGTTTAAAAACTTAAAAAATTCATAAAAAATAAAATATTAATCAGAAAAATATAAATCTTTTTTCTAAAATTTTCTTTTTTCATATATTTTGTAGGAAAAATAAAAAAGTTTCTGTAGGATTAATTTTTCAAAAATTTACTTTTTAAAGAACGGGATTCGTTCCCGTTCTTGTCTTGACTCGTTTTTGGGTCAAACGACCTCCGTTTTCAGTCTAGTCTTTTTCATTCTTCGTTATTAGTCCCCTAGAGTAGTTTAGAAGTAAAAATTTCTTTTTAGGGTTAATTTTGAAGATTTTAGGTTTTGGACCTTTTGTTCGGGATTCGTGCTCTCGTTTTTTAGCTTAAATTCATAATTTTTAGGTTTTTCTTAAACGTTTTTGTTCGTTATTGTTTAACTTAGCTTTCCACACTCTCAAATCATTTCTCTCATTCAAACTCCAATCTTCCGACTGTATCGATTCTCTAGTCCAGCCTCGTTGGGGATAAACGACCCGGGAACATTCTATACTACTTCTCGGTTTCATTGATTGTGTTTTTAGATTATACTCACTATATATATATTATATTAATTATATATTATATATATAAAAGAGGTGTAGTTTAGCACCAATCAGAGGGCGACGTATATTTTAGTTGACGTATGTTTTGGTTTTACGTAAGCGATGTGCGCTTTGTTTTGTTGGCGTGATCACCAAACTAAGATTTGAGTTGATCTTTCGTTTAAAGTCCTCCTTTGAGAATGACGTGATGATTTCTCTCAGATATTTCCGTGACTTGTTTACGTCCTCTTTTGACACGAGCGATCGCGTATATGATTGATTTTCGCTGATAGATTTACCATTGTTTTTGTGTTAATTTTTCGCCTCGTATTTAGCAAATGTAACATTGCGTATCCGTCGCGTGAGAATGCATGAGTTCGTTCAAGGATCAAAGCCTATATATCCATGAGTGAGCTTAGGACGAATAAGTTGAATTGAGCACCGGGACGACGCTCCCTTAAGGTGGGTAGAATGTAACAACCCAAGTTTTAGGCCGACGAGTATCTCGAGCTGTTATTTATTCTCTACGAATGAGTTGGACTAATTATTTTTCGTTTTGGGAGATTTGATAAAAAAATCGTTATTTTAGCTATTTCGAAAGCCTTGTTTGAAATTTCTATTCGTTTTAACGTTTGAGAAAGTTAGAAAATTTTATATTTTTGCTCCGAGAGTGTAAATATTTTATTGCTGTGTTTTACGGCTTTTTCCCGTGTTTTGTAAAAAGCGTGTCAAGAATCGAGGTTTACATGATTTAACATTTTATTAAAGGTTTTAAAATAAATTTAGTAGGACGGAATAAAAATATTTACGAAAGTGGTGTGACCCGAGCTTATGGCCGATGTTAAAGTAAAAGAAAAGACGCTTTGTACTAAGTTTGAAAGGATAAAATGAAAGGAGGGACTAGTTTTGCCAAACACCCAAACTTTTTTCCTATAAATAGAGTGATAATACTTCTCATTATCACTTTACCAAAAAATTCATTTTCCTTCCTCCTTTCCCACCTAGTTCGACCGGCCAAGCAAACCCACATCCAAATCCGGTTGATTTCCGACATGCAAAACGATCCATGTACAAAATAATAATCCTCTCGTCATTACCTACACATACCACTAAGAAAATACAACATGCAATGGGTATTTTTCTATTTTTAATTTGGTTCGAGTTTGGTCGAAATGGGTTGAAAGTATTGATTTTTGGGTGATAAACAAACATTGTAACTAGTTGGTTTAATTGGAGAAAGGTTTGATTTTATGCTATTGGGTTGGTTCAAACCGCGATCAACAAGAGGGGAAATCCGAAACATTTTTATGTTGGTTGTAAGTATTTTATTTACATTGTCGTGACATTATAATTATTTTCGTATCGTGTTTTGATTATTGCATGTGATGAAATCCGAATGGATCTTGCGTTAGACTAGATAAGAAATATTGAGGCGTTGTTTATAGGCGATTTTAGGAAGGTTGCGAGTTGATTTTTGGGATAAAAATAGTTTTTTGCGCATTTTGTAAAGTATAAATTCGAGCAGAAAGTTTGGCTCGTATTTCGAGGTTCGAGATTTTATAAAAACTGATTTTTGATTTAGAAATATGATAGAGTTCGTCCTAATGTACGTTTCAGTATGTGGATCATCACGTAACTTTTAATAACGAAGATTTTAGTGCCGATTGAAGTTTGGAAAAAGTTATATGTTTGCAATCAGCTATTAAGCTTTTTATACAAGCTGACAGATTCGAAAATGGACAATTTGGGCACTTTCGAGTCCGCTTTAGCCTTCCGGCGAAGCACGAAAGTTGTTCGGAATGTCGTTTTACTTTGCCGCGAGGTTTGTTAGTTTTAAAATCGCGTAATAACGGGTCAAAACTGAAAGTCAAATTCTGCACTTTTATAAAAAAAGTCATAAGTTCCTGCAGAAACTTGCAGGGGCGTTTTGGTCATTTTCCTTCGAGTTTCAGGTCTCGGCTAAAATTAAAAAGTTGTTCGAAACGTCGTTTTGCATAAAATCTCTTTGAGTTGAGTCGTGAAAATGTGACATAGTGGGTCATTTCGTACGGGTTAGATTTAAGCAAGGAGTATCGGGGAAGGGGGTGTTGTGACCCATAAATAAGGTATATATATATATATATATATATATATATATATATATATATATATATATATATATATATATATATATAGTTAGGATCAAATGAGAAGATAAATTAAAATAAGAATGATAAGAAGAAACCACAACCACACATTTAAGATGCACCTACAAAAACTCATGCATCTCCCCTTGATTTTCTCTCTTCTATTTAAAATGTGTGGCTAAAATTCCTTCTTATTCTTCTCATTTTTCTTTTCTTCTCACCGGATCCCTACTATATATATATATATAGTTAGGATCCAAATGAAAGAGAAAAATTAAAATGAGAATGATGAGAAAAAACCACAACCACATATTTCAGATGCACCTACAAAAATGAATGCATCTCCCCTTAAAATTCTCCCTCCTATTTGAAATGTGTGGTTAGAAATCATTCTTATTCTTCTCATTATAGTTTTTCTTCTCTCACATGAGTCCCAACTATATAAATATATAAAGATAATATATATAGTATATATTATTATATATATATATATATTAATTTTATATATATATATATGTTAAAAAGTCAAACGTTGACTTTTAAAGTCAACTGGGTTAATATGAGACTTGTTGGATTTTATAAAGATAATAAACACTATTATTATTACGATCATGATATATTGAGTTTGACGACTTTAATAAACGAGGACGTTTCTAAAAATAGAAACTTTATAATTAAGAACATATATGCATATAAGTATATAAGGAAATGTATCGTCGAGAGTAGGGGTGTCAAACGGGTTATCGGGTCGGGTCTATCGGGTTTTGAAAAAATAAAAAATTACCTGCAACCCGACCCTATAAGCAATCGGGTCTATCGGGTTCGGGTCTATATGGTTGCGGGTCTATCGGGTTGGGTCTATCGGGTTATCGGGTTACTTGTTAAGGAAAATAAAATGATACCAATAAACTTGTTTAATTGACAAATGTATATTCTTGTTTAAGCCCGATCAAGTTTGGTTTGTTAGTATCGATATTAAAAAGTCAAAGGTTGACTTTTAAAAGTCAACTGGGTTAATATGAGACTTGTTGGGTTTTATAAAGATAATAAACACTATTATTATTACGATCATGATATAATGGGTTTGACGACTTTAATAAACGAGGACGTTTCTAAAAATAGAAACTTTATAATTAAGAACATATATGCATATAAGTATATAAGGAAAGGTATCGTCGAGAGTGTCATATTAATGGCGAGACTTGAATAGACGATCATAAACAGAAAATAAAACGTTTTATGGACTAACACGTCCGAATGGTCGAACTTTCTAAAAATAGTAAATATCCGAGAATAGAAAGTTTTCAATAAAGTGATACAACTTGTGTTTGAAAGAAAGATAGTATCTAAAATATACTAAGTGTTAAGATCTAGGACGCGCAAGAGGATTTCTCATCACATGTGTATTTTATACGATTTCTATCGTTGCGATGTACGCATCATTCGATCGTACCTTATTATATAGTAACCGAGCGACATAATTATAGGTCGCGGTCAAGTTCGTTATCGGTGACGTTTCGTGATTGATTAATTATTGATCGTGGTCTTTGATCAAGGTGAGTTCATAGCCTCGCTTTTGAACTGTTTTAAATGTTTTAAAAACCCGCGTGGGGGATACATGTTTGTTTTGAAAAATGGAACACAAGTAACGTGATATGTACTTGTTGTTGTTTGTTCTGAAAAGTTGAACGCAAGTAGTTTTTAAACGTACTTGTTATTGCTTGTTTTGTGAATTGAACATAAGCAGTTTTATACATGCTTGATGTTGTGGTTTGTTCTAAAAATTGAACGCAAGTGTTATGAAATGATAATATGATTTCATTGCCATGAGTTTATGCCTTTGACTGTGTACTCGTTAATTACCGAGGAGGTAAACGCTAAATGCATTAAATAGATATATTTGGGTTGACAACCCTGTCCGGGGTCTGAATCCTGAATTGAATAGCGAGCACCCTGTAACGGTCATTTTGTATGGCATACTACCCGGTCACTTATTTATCTATGATGATAAATGCGTTAAGGTTCGGTACACGGGCTCATGGATGTTGGAAATGTGGTGTGGCTTACCTAGCTAGCAAGTCATGCATGTTTTTGGTGGAACCAAACTGCGTTCTAAGGTTATAAATGTTTTCTGTGGTACCAATGTGTGTTCTAATTGTTACTTGAAAACTCTGTGAATTCACTCAACCATTGTGTTGACATTTTTAAGCATGTATCTCAGGTTTAGGTGCTTGTGATGGCTTGGATGAGACGGAACGCGGATATCAAGGATTGGAACTCGGTGAAAATTTTGTACATTCGATAAAGGAAATTTTTAAACAAATGAGTCGTGATGTGACTCACTAGAAATATATTTTCTAAATTGGTTTGGGACCTTGTAACTCTGATCTTCTTTTTAAATAAAATCATATGTGATTTTGGTTTATAAACGTCACTTTTGAAGTCGTTTACTGTGACTTGTGTGCATGTATTATGAAGAAGCACCCCAAAATGATATTCCGATGCGTTGTAAATTTGGGGGTGTTACAACTTCACGTCTCAACCGCGACCTATATAATACATATATAGCGGTACGTGACTAAAAGTATAATAACTCATATAATGCATACTTGCATCTATATATATCACTATTAGGTATATACAATCATATACTACAATCTCCAAGTGCGACACAAAACATTTCACTTTGACGCACTAACAATATCTTAACGTTTTTCACAAGGTTTCTATTTTTAGAAAGTTGCCGACAGTAAAGATAATATAATCCGAACTTCATATTTCGTTATCAATTAACTAAAATTACAAACCCATTGCTCATTGCAAACCATATTCAAAAGTATACGCAAGTTTGACTTTTAAAAGTCAAACTTCATAGTTGACTTTTACACCAAAAATAACCAAACTTGACTCGGCCGTAAAACGTTCGTTATTAAGAGTTACATGACCATCCACTTAGCGAAACGTAGCTAAAGGTGAACACTATCACTTTTCATTATCAAAAATAACTTTAAAAAAATTCTCGACTCGCTACAAGGCAGTCAAACTTTCTGGTCAAACTTGGTCAACTCAAAACCCATTAAAATGACACTTTTGACATAAACCAACTATCAAAACATGCTTAACTATCCTATTTAAGCATACCAAAACCTTCAAACTTTAATTAATAACCAAATATACTTTCAATAATTTTTCGCACTTGAACATCTAGCAATAACCATAATACACGCAATATCAATAATTTAACAATACAAAAACATAACTAGGATGCTCACAATGCTATAAGAAAAATCAAATATGGTTCTCCCTTGTTGGTTCGAATCAGATGAAACCCCAAACACCAAAACAAAACCTTTTTCAACACAACCAATTACTCAAAACACTAATCTAGCAATTATAAACACCCCCTTATACTGAAAAACTTCAAGAACAAACCAAAAATTTAACTTCTTCAAAACTTAATGCATGTAGGATTTTATTAGTGGGATTTGTAGGCCTCGATACAAGGATCAATAATATGTAAATAGATTGTTTTGCATGTCGGAGATTTGAGGATGGTGGTGGTGGTTTTGTTTGGCCGGTCGTACAAAGAGAGGAGGAGGGAGGAAGAAAATTTTTGATAAAAGTTTATAAGTGTGTGTGTAGGTAGCTTTATATAGAAATGAACTTTAGCCATTTGACACTTTTAGTCCCTCTATCCTCTAAGTCTTTCAAAACTAGTTACAAAAGTGTTTCTTTCATTTTAAAATCGGCCAAAGTTAGTAAGTATTTTTATTCCGTCTCACTAATTTTACTTTAAAACGTTTAGTAAAACGTTACATCACGTATAACATTGCCTTTAATCACGGCTTTTACAAAAACTCAGGGAAACGCCGTAAAATACAAAAATAACAATATCACGCTCTCGGAGCGACAACAAAAATTTTCTGACTTTCTCAGACGCTAAAACAAATAGAAACTCAATCACGGCTTGGAATTACCCAATAAATGGAAATTTTCACCAAACCTTATATAGCATAGACGACTATAATCAATTACGTAGAAAAAAATAATTATCATAGCTCGGGATAAACGTTGACCTGAAACTCGGGTTGTTACATTCTCTCCTCCTTTAAAGAGATGAGGGATAAACATTGACCTGTCCCGGTGCTCAGCTCGACTTATCCGCTCTTTCTCGCTTCGTCCTTACTCATAAAGAGATGAGGGTACTTTTTATTAATCTGATCCTCACGCTCCCAAGTAAATTCTGGACCTCTTTGCGAATTCCAATGAACTTTAACGATAGGTATCCGACTTTACTTAAGTCGCTTGACCTCTCTATCAACAATTTCCACTGGCTCTTCAATCATATGCAACTTATCATCAAGTTGAATCTCATCCATCGGAACAACAATGTCGCCTTCCGCTAGTCATTTCTTAAGATTCGAAACATGAAAAGTACTATGAATCCCTTTCAACTCTTCAGGTAACTCCAACGTATGAGCTATTGGACCGACTCTAGCTAGAATCTTGAATGGCCCAATGTAACGTGGACTTAACTTTCCGCGCTTTCCACAATGCACAACACCCTTCCACGGCGATACCTTGAGCAGTACCATATCACCGACTTCAAATTCCAATGGCTTAGTTCTTCTATCCACGTAGCTTTTCTGGCGACTACGGGCAGTTAACAAGCGGTTCTTAATCTGAACCATCTTCTCGGTTGTTTCACGGATCAATTCTGGGCCGGTGAGTTGGCTATCTCCAACCTCACTCCAGCATACAGGTGATCTATATTTTTGTCCGTACAAAGCCTCATATGGTGCAGCCTTAATACTCGCGTGATAACTATTGTTATATGAGAACTCGACCAATGGAAGATGTCAATCCCAACTACTTCCAAAGTCGATCACACAGGCACGCAACATATCTTCAAGCATTTGTATAGTCCTTTTGCTTTGACCATCCGTTTGAGGGTGGTAAGCGGTACTCAAATCCAAATTCGTCCCCAACGGATTCTGAAGCGATTTCTAGAATCTAGAAGTAAAATGGCTATCTTGATCCAAAATAATCAAAATAGGAACACCATGTCTACACATAATTTCTCTCAAGTAAAGTTGCTTGAGTTTCTCCATGGTATCAGTCTTTTTCATTGGTAAGAAATGAGCTGATTTGGTCAATCGATCGACAATGACCCAAATTGTATCATACCCACTCGACGTTCTAGGCAGTCCACTCACAAAATCCATACTAATCCTTTCCCATTTCCAAACGGGAATTTCAGGTTATTGCAGTAATCCAGATGGTTTTTGATGCTCACCTTTAACCTTCGAACAAGTCAAACACTTGCCAACATACATGGCAATATCAGCTTTCATATTCGGCCACTAATACAACAACTTCAAATCTTGATACATCTTGTCCGATCCCGGATGGATAGAATACTTGGACTTATACGACTCATGCATAATCAAATCCGTCAATCCACCAAACCGCGACAACCAAACACAGTTTCCAAAACAACGTGTTCCATCGGGGCAAAGCTCGAATATTTGCTTAATCAATCTCCCCAAATTTTATGCCTTCACATTTTTCTTTTTTATTGCTTCCTTTTGAGCTTCAAGGATTTGCTTTGGTAGATCGTTGTGAACAGTCATCATTAAAGCTCGAACACGTAATGGCCAATTCCTTTCCTTATGGCTTAAGGCGTCAGCCACAACATTCGCTTTTCCAGGATGATACCAAATCTCACAATCATAATTGCTTAACAACTCAATCCATCTTCGTTGTCTCAAGTTAAGCTCTTTCTGGTTCAAAATATATTGTAGGCTCTTATGATAGGTGAAAACCACACACTTCGTTCCATATAAATAATGTCTCCATAACCCTTAAGTGACGCATCGCAATAAACCACGAAATCTTCCGTTCCTTCGGGCAACGCTAAGATTGGTGCACTACACAATTTCTGCTTCAGTGTCTGAAAAGCTTCCTCTTCTTCTTTTTCCCACTCGTATTTCTTATCTTTCTGAGTCAACTTAGTCAGTGGCTTAGAAATAAAAAAAACCTTTAATAAACCTCCGATAATAACCAGCCAATCCAAGAAATTGCCTCACCTCCGTTGGCGTCATTGGTGCAGCCTAATTCTTAATGGTTTTAATCTTGGCAGGATCAACATGAACACCATTACGATCAATCACATGACCAAGAAATTGTACCAAATCTAGCCAAAAATCACACTTTGAAAACTTGGCTTACAATCTCTCCTTCTTAAGCAGCTCCAAAATAATCTTCAAATGCTTTCCATGCTCTTCTTCGTCCTTGAAATAAACCAAATATCATCGATGAACACTATGATGAATTTATCAAGATATGGCTCGCATACTCGGTTCATCAAGTCCATAAACACAACAGGCGCATTAGTCAATCTAAACGGCATCATTTGGAACTCAAAGTGGCCATACCGAGTTCTAAACTCATTAATTGGAATGTCTTTTTCTTTAATGCGTAACTGGTGATATCCTGACCGCGGATCAATCTTAGAATACATGCTAGAACCTTGAAGTTGATCAAATAAATTGCCTATTCTCGGGAGAGGATAACGATTCTTGACAGTCAACTTATTCAACTCGCGGTAATCTATACACATTCGAAAAGATTTATCTTTCCTTTTTACAAATAACGCCGGTGCTCCCCACGGTGGTGAACTTAGATGAATAAATCCTTTCTCCAATAACTCTTGTAGTTGTACCGACAACTGTCTCATCTCAGACGGTGCCAATCTATACGGTGCACGTGCAACTGGTGCAACCCCCGGTACTAGATCAATTCAAAACTCTACTTGCCTCGACGGTGGTAGTCCTGGCAAATCATCAGGAAACACCTAAGGAAAATCATGAATTACATGCACGTCTTCCAATCGTTTCTCCTTCGGTTTCTTCTCGGTCACATGTGCCAAAAACAAATGACAACCTCGCTCAACATACTTACGAGCTTTAATACAAGATATGACCTTTAGTCGAGACATACCTTTGTCACTTTCGACTATCAACGTCTTGTTTCCATAGGGTATACAAACAACCTTCTCACCATAAATGATGAAGGCATTGCGCTTGACAAGACAATCCATACCGATTATGATGTCAAATGTACCAATCTCAATCGGCATAAGATCGATTTCAAAAAGATGGTTCACTAAGTTCAAAGTGCAACCTTTCAGAATAGTGTTCGTACTAACTACCCTTCCATCAACTAATTCTACTTTGTAACTAGCGCTTATTTTAACCGGTTCAATATTAAGCATGGAACTAAATCTAGTATCCACAAAACTCCTATCGAAACCCGAATCGAATAAAACAGAAGCATAGCGGTTATTGAGTAAAAATGTACTAGTAACCACATTCAGACCATGTGGCTCAGCATCCTTAATAGCATAAGCTCGGCCACGAACTTCTTCAGTTTCCTCTTGCTTGACTTTCTTTGGGCATCGGTTCCTCGTATGACCTTGCTCCCCACAATCATAGCAAGTCAAAACAGGCTGAGCGTTAGCACCCGTGGCAACACTCTTTTCCTTGCTATACCTCGACTTGTGCCCAACCTTTCCACACTTGTGGCACTTGATCGTACATGGGCCATCATGGTGAGTAAAGCAACGTTTACACATAGGAAGTGATCCAGAAGACACCTTTTTCTCAGTCAGAGCAGTAGTCATAGCTCACGCATTCCCTTGTTTTTGATTATTCTATGAAGGTTGGCGTGAGTTATCCTTGTGCTTGCTCTTACCACTACTATTCCCACTTTGAAAGTTCTCCCACTTTCGCTTCTTTCCTTCCAGAATCCTTTCATCCCTAGCTTGTGATTTTTGCTCCATCAACTTATGGGCCATACGCACAGGTTCATTCAGGTTGGCAGGTCTAGAAGAAGTGACCTCACCCTTGATATTCTCAGATAATCCCCGGATGTAAGCATCAACTTTCACACTTTCCGGTTCAACCATTCTCGGATACATCAAAGCTAACTTATTGAATCTCTGAGTATAAGCCACAATGTTATACTCCTTGACCTTCAGATTCCACAATTCGTGCTCCATTCTTTGAATTTCTTCTATTAGACAAAACTCTGCGGTCATCAATTGTTTCATTTCAGTCCAAGGCATTCGGTTTACAGTCTCCAAACCCATGGTAGCAATCTTAGAATTCCACCAAGTCAAAGCAGGTCCTTGCAGTATAGCAGCAACAAATTTCACCTTCTTACCCTCTGTACATTCACTGATTCCAAAAACACTCTTTGTTTTCTCAAACCATCTTCGTCATTCGATAGCTCCTTCAACACCGCGAAAAACAGTAGGATTGCACTTCATAAATCTAGCAAAAGTGCACTCACGAACAACAGGTGAGGCATCTTGACCCCTGACTGGTCTAGATACTCTCGAATAATTTCCAGCATTCGCATGTCTTGCCCGCTCAGCAGCAATAGCGGTATCGGCACTTTCCTTGATCATTCGATGAACAGCAGCTTGAGTCAAAGGTGCAGACTTTGGAGGCATGATTCTGTCACGTCACACAGAAAACAAGTTGATAAGCATTCATAACATGATATACTCATAACATGATATAATGACAAATCTATCACAATCACAGTCACACAACATCAAGTAGTATTTAAAAGATAGTCATTCATTTTTCATCACAAAAGAGTTAATACATAGTGCACTGTTTCATGAAATGATACAAATCGTTACAACCAATAGCATCAAGTCTACTAACTGAGGATTCAGTTTAGTGATTACACAATAAAGATACTACTAATGAAACTAAACTACTATGAATCACGAGGAGATCCTCGCGGCTCAAATGATGGACTCTTCTCATCTTCAACCAGAACATCGATAGCCTCATTCGGTCTTTCTTTAAACACAAATCCTCTACGAATCATCTCTCGATAGAACTCATGAGCTCGAACTCTAGTCCAATAGAGATCTCTATCGACTCTTTCGTTCTGCATACGAAGGAATGTGTTGCTAAATCGTGCTTCTTCCAGTTCCTTCTTCAATTCTTACACTCAGCTTTTTCTTCACTATTACCGAGCTTTTTAACCAGATTTTCCATTGCAACCGTTCCTTCTTCCACACTAGATCACACTTCATTACCCAAATACAAAATCAGCTTACCATAATACTCGTCTTTTGCTTTTCCCTTCTTTTTGACCAATGCATGTGCCGTTTTGTGACCACACGGTCGTCTTGAAAGAGAAGCATCCGACCAAAAAGAGAGTTAATGTCCCTCCTCATGAGACCAGGCAACATACCATCACTGTCCTCTTGAAGGAAAGGGGCAGTGGATGACTCACCTACCTCATGAACACTAGCAGGAATAGTCTCATCCACGGACTCAACCGTGTCCTCAACCTCAATCACATTTTTAGGCTCTGACTTAGAAGCAGGCGGCGGAGGGTTAAGAGGATCCATCTCTTCATAAAGATATTTTAACTCCGGCTCATTCTCATCTTCCTTGATTTCAACTTCCATATCATCTTCTTCTTCTTGGGGTTCTTCTTCTTCCTTAAATTCTACCTCTTTCGGGTCCTCATCATCATCTACTAAGACAGGCTCGGGAACAACAGGAACATCATCGTGTTGATTCGGATCAACTATGGGTACATCATCCACATGATCGGGAGGAATTACATTCACCTTGATAATCTAGAAATATCATATAATACTTACTCAATAGCGTTCCAATAAGAATACTATTATCCAAAATAACAGTTCGGATAAGTGCGCAACAAACAAAATTTCACAATTTGTGACATTCTCGTCCCGTATATATCTCAAATATACTCCAAACATATATAATAATAATTATTATATAATCACATAACATTCTATGAATACAACACATGCATAAATGTACATAACAATCTATGCATACAACACATGCATAAATATACCAATATATAACAATTTATGCATCCAACACATGCATAAATATACCAATACATAACAATTTATGCATCCAACACATGCATAAATATACCAATACATAACAATTTATGCATCCAACACATGCATAAATATACCAATACGTAACAATTTAGGCATTCAACACATGCATAAATATACCTTCCCTTTCTATAGGTAACTAATGGCAACAAGGAGTCTTGGCGTGTGTGTAGAAGTGTTATAGTCTAGGTTTTCAAAAACACTCGATCTAGTTCTCTATAACCTTAGGCTCTTGACACCACTCTGTAACACCCCCAACTTTGGATTGCGCAGCGAAAATAGCAACTGGGTGTTACTAAATAGCATAAAACACCAAGATAATAGAAAACAACCC
The DNA here is from genome assembly GCA_026074375.1 of Tanacetum coccineum. Classification (NCBI taxonomy): domain Eukaryota; kingdom Viridiplantae; phylum Streptophyta; class Magnoliopsida; order Asterales; family Asteraceae; genus Tanacetum; species Tanacetum coccineum. Next base: position 33,922 of record BQNB010015001.1, read on the forward strand.
AAATGAGACGTTTTACAAACATGTGTTCCATTATTAATCAGAGAAAAACGTGTTTAGGTCCCCACAGGATCGCAACCGCAACCATTACAACATTTGAAAAACTATTATTTCAAATTAAGGACATTATTTTAAAACACATTAAGACATTGTTTTTGAAAGACAAGGAACACACATGTAGTCTTTCACCAAAATCACCACACGCATGACACCTCCACGCCATCGTTGCCTTCATCCTTGGTTACCTGGGATAAAACATGTTTAAAACGTCAACAAAATTATTGAGTGAAATTCATAGATTTTAAAACAATCCATAAGAAATAATCTTTGAACACATAATTAGTTCTCGGGTAAACATTGCAACGAATACAATGTATAACAATCTCTTTTCTTTCACGCATTAAGCTCATGACACCGAACGTTAACAAACATATATCTTTTAATATGCCAATTTGCCCCAGAACAAGGTATTATTGTCATATACCTACTACTTCTAACTACAAAACATCTGTTTGACAGGGTGTTCACAAGGATTCATACCCCGGACGGGGTTGTCAAACCCAATAGATCTATTTAAAGCATTAGCATTTACCTCGTAAGGCAATTAACGGTTCATGAAATAAGGGACTTCGACAATAGCTACTTATGCGGAAACAATCTCATAATCGGGTCCAACATACCATGAAATCATATGTGTTCAATTTTATAAAACAAACATGTATCCCACTTGCGGGTTTATAAACATTTAAAACATTTCAAAAGTGAAGCTATGAACTCACCTTAAGCAAAAGATTCCAATTCAATTAATTCAATAAGCGTAAATTACTTCACATCTCAACCGCGACCTATATAATACATATATACTGGTACGTGACTAAAAGTATAATAACTCATATAATGCATACTTGCATCTATATATATCACTATTAAGTATATACAATCATATACTACAATTTCCAAGTGCGACGCAAAACATTTCACTTTGACGCACTAACAATATCACAATGTTTTTCACAAGGTTTCTATTTTTAGAAAGTTACCGAAAGTAAGGATAATATAATCCGAACTTCATATTTCGTTATCAATTAACTAAAATTACAAACCCATTGCTCATTGCAAACCATATTCAAAAGTATACGCAAGTTTGACTTTCAAAAGTCAAACTTTGTAGTTGACTTTTACACCAAAAATAACCAAACTTGACTCGGCCGTAAAACGTTCGTTATTAAGAGTTACATGACGATCCACCTAGCGAAACGTAGCTAAAGGTGAACACTATCACTTTTCATTATCAAAAATAACTTTTAAAAATTTCTTGACTCGCTATGAGGCAGTCAAACTATCTGGTCAAACTTGGTCAACTCAAAACCCATTAAAATGACACTTTTGACATAAACCAACTATCAAAACATGCTTAACTATCCTATTTAAGCATACTAAAACCTTCAAACTTTGATTAATAACCAAATATACTTTCAATAATTTTTCGCACTTGAACATCTAGCAATAACCATAATACACGCAATATCAATAATTTAACAATACAAAAACATAACTAGGATGCTCACAATGCTATAAGAAAAATAAAATATGGTTCCCCCTTGTTGGTTCGAATCAGATGAAACCCCAAACACCAAAACAAAACCTTTTTCAACACAACCAATTGCTCAAAACACTAATCTAGCAATTATAAACACCCCCTTATACTAAAAAACTTCAAGAACAAACCAAAAATCTAACTTCTTCAAAACTTAATGCATGTAGGATTTTATTAGTGGGATTTGTAGGCCTCGATACAAGGATCAATAATATGTAAATAGATTGTTTTGCATGTCAGAGATTTGAGGATGGTGGTGGTGGTTTTGTTTGGCCGGTCGTGCTTTATATAGAAATGAACTTTAGCCATTTGACACTTTTAGTCCCTCTATCCTCTAAGTCTTTCAAAACTAGTTACAAAAGTGTTTCTTTCATTTTAAAATCGGCCAAAGACTCGGGTCACATCACGTTAGTAATTATTTTTATTCCGTCCCACTAATTTTACTTTAAAACGTTTAGTAAAACGTTACATCACGTATAACACGACCTTTAATCACGGTTTTTACAAAAACTCAGGGAAACGTCGTAAAATACAAAAATAACAATATCACGCTCTCGGAGCGACAACATAATTTTTTTGACTTTCTCAGACGCTAAAACAAATAGAAACTCAATCACGGCTTGGAATTACCCAATAAATGGAAATTTTCACCAAACCTTATATTGCATAGACAACTATAATCAATTACGTAGAAAAAAATAATTATCATAGCTTGGGATAAACGTTGACCTGAAACTCGGGTTGTTACACAATTATCAACAAACATAATTTCCTGGGATCTTTAACAAGACATACATTTAAAACATAGTTTGAATACATCATTTACTTAACATATCCTTAAGAAAGCAAGAGATTCTTAACAAGATATAATTTTATTCTACTTCTAATGACCTAGTCTAGTAATTGTGTGCAAGAACATTGAGACGGTCTAGAATGTGATTGAGAATGAATCGCATTTCATCCTGAAGGTTGTCTACGATAACTGGGGTTCGTTGGCAATGCTCACAAAACATCTCATGAGTTAGCAAAGGAAAATGATTGTTTGGTCCTAATGGCGGAAGTGGTGGGAAATTTGAGGTGGGATTTGAGGAAAATGTGGGGAGTTGTGGGGGAAATGGTGGAAGAGGTGATTCCATAGTTGGGAGGGGTAGAGGTTCATTGGCCAAACGCTTAATGGTGTCAAAGGATGGTCTAGGTGGTGGAGGATTTGTTGTTTTAGGTAGAAGGTCTTCTAGAGAGTCAAAGAAGGTTTGAGGAGACGAGTGAGGAGTGGAAAACAAGAGTTCGAAGGGATAAATGTTTATGGCTAATGGTGAGGAGTGTTTGGATGGTTGGGTTGGAGCCAGTGGCGGGGAGGTCAATGGTGGAGGTGATGACTTTGAGGTTAGTAGGATTTTGCTAGGTGACACACCCAGAGTGATTATAGGGGAAGTGGTGGTGAGACATTTGGAGTCGATAGAGGACCCAATTGATAATCAGTGGGTGGTGATAGAGCATGATAAGGAAGGGAAAAATTTTGAGGGTTGGAGAAGTAACAAGGACGGACACTTATCCTAGCAGTGCGCTTAAGGTTAGGCTTCTTGTCTTTAAGCATTTTCAAGTTCTCTTTGATATGTTAAAAAGTGTTTGGAATAAGCTTTTATAGAGAAAAATTTAGAGTTTAATGCATTGCTTGATATGTTGGAGAAGATCTAATGCTTGGATTTGCCTAGAGTCAACTTCTAAACCCTTAGGGCTGATAGGCTTGATTTGGAGGGAGTTTGGTATGGTAAAAGTTTGATTTCCGTATTTGAGTAATATGTAGTACAGTGTCGCCGGTTCTGCCGGTTCTTTTGCACAAAAGGGAATCAGCTTTAGACAATCAAAGAAACCGGCGCCTGCAGAATTTTTTTTGTATGATATGATGTTGGAGGTGCGGTTATCTCGACCCAAAAAACAAAAAGTAGTTATATTTGAGATAACCCAAAGTCTCCCCTTTTTTGATGTAGCTTCAATTGAACGTGTTTGAAACGACATATTAATCATGTGTTTCTTTATAGACGTTCAAGAGACAAATGAGATGCAAGTGAAAAACGTTTTTATTTTTGTATTAAACAATGCAAGTTTTTGAGAAAAAAAATACGTTCAGGTTTTATTTGTTAAGATAAAAGATGAGAAAAGAAGAAATACACTAGTATATATATATAGTATATTGAAGAAATTGCCGAGCGTTTATTTAGTAAAAAGATATTTAGACTTAGAGAGAAAGAAGAAGGTTTGGAAATCTACCTATATATTCCATGAGGCCGAGACCTAGTCTAAGTAGATTGAAGGATTCACGCTTGAGAGGTTTGGTTAGGATATCGGCTATGTTGTCTTCGGAGGAGATATTTTCAATGGAAATATTTCCTTTTTGGACATTGTCACGAAGGAAGTGGTGTCGGATTTCTATATGTTTGGTGCGAGAGTGTAGGACGTAATTTTTACTTTGGTCAATGGTACTTTTATTGTCACAAAGGACGGGAATATCACCTAGGTTTATGTCATAGTCTACAAGAGTTTGTTTCATCCATAAGGCTTGTTGGCAAGCTTTTTCGGCGGAAACATATTCGGCTTTGGTGGTTGAGATAGCTAGGGAGGTTTGTTTCTTAGAGAACCACGATGTGAGGCAACATCTCATAAATGTGCATACACCGGTTGTGATTTTACGATTGACATAGTCTCCCGTATGATCGGAGTCGGCATAGACAATAGTTTCTACTCCCGTTCCTTTGGGATACCATAATCCTAGTTGTGAAGTTCCTTTAATATATCTAAAGATTCTTTTTACGGCTTCAAGGTGGGAGGTTTTTGGAGCTAATTAAAAATGAGCACATAGACACACACCAAACATAATGTCCGTTTGACTAGCCGTTAGATAGAGGAGGCTACCAATCATTCCACGATATTTAGTGTCATCAAAGGGTTCACCGTCTTCATCTCGAGTGAGTTTGGTTTCGGATGACATAGGAGTTTTGACGGGTTTAGTGTTTTCGAGACTGAATTTTTTGAGCATTTCTTTAATATATTTTGATTGGTTGAAAAAGATTCCATCATCTAATTATTCGATTTGTAGACCAAGGAAGAAATTTAATTCACCCATCATGCTCATTTCAAATTCGTCGTGCATGATTTTTGAAAAATCATTGCAAAGCTCTTGACAAGTTGAGCCAAAAATAATGTCGTCCACATAGATTTAGACAATGATGATACGTGACTTTCTTTTCTTAGTAAATAGAGTGTTATCTACTAATCCCATGGTATACTTATGATCGAATGAGAAAGGATTTAAGTCTATCATACCAAGCTTTAGGTGCTTGTTTAAGACCGTAAAGAGCCTTTTTGAGTTTAAAGACATGGTTAGGTTTTTCAAAATCAATGAACCCGGGGGGTTGGGCGACATAGACTTCTTCATTTATAAAAGCGTTTAGGAAAGCACTTTTGACATCCATTTGATAAAGCTTGAAATCATATGCACAAGCATATGCAAGAAGGATTCTTATAGATTCTAATCTTGCTACGAGAGCATAGATTTCATCGAAATCTTTTCCTTCTTGTTTGTTCTATCCTTGTGCCACAAGTCTAGCTTTATTTCTAGATACAACACCATTTTCATCTAGTTTATTTTTAAAGACCCATTTAGTACCTATTATGGTTTGGTTATTGGGAGGAGGGACAAGACTCCAAACAACGTTTGATTTGAATTGATTAAGTTCATCTTGCATAGCCAGAGTCCAACTTTCATCTTGTATGGCTTCTTTGACATTTTTAGGTTCTATAGATGACACGAAGCAAAAGAAATTACTTTGTTTTTGAATTTGAGACCTTAAGGTCCTTTCATTTAGATTACCTATGACGATATCTAGGGGATGATCCTTAGATTCTTTGATGTGTATTATATCTTTGTTAAATGGTTCATTTTCCTTGATTTCTAAGCCTTTTTCTTGGTTTTCTATGATATCACATTCAAGCATATCATCATCTTCTAATGGTGGTGACTTAGGAGGAGGACTTTCATCGAATTTTACATTAAGTGATTCTTCGACTTTCATGGTTTCTTTGTTTAGAATAATATAAGCTTTACTATTAGGTGAATATCCAAGGAATATACCTTCGGTGGATTTAGAGTCGAATTTTGTGAGATAATCTTTAGTGTTGAGAATAAAACATTTACTACCAAACACCTTGAAATATTCCAAGGATGGCTTTTTTACCTTTAAAAAGCTCATAAGGAGTTTTTCTAAGGAAATGTCTAATAAGAATCCTATTTAAGATAAAAGTGGAGGTGTCGACGGGATTACACCAAAATTTTTAAGGAATCGATTATTCATTAAGCACTATTCTACTCATTTCTTGTAAGGTCCGGTTTTTACTTTCTACTATCCCATTTGATGGTGGAGTACGTGGAGCTGAAAAGTTATGAGTAATACCATTAGCATCACAAAATGCTCTAAATTGTACTTCATTATCAAATTCTCTGACAAGAGAACCGTACGAATTGATTAATGGACGGCAACCCTTATTGAACTTGAATCATTTTACTTATTTTACTTAAGATTTCAAAATGGCCAAAAGCTTCATTTTTGTGTTTTAAAAATCTTGTCCATGTATATCTTGAGTAGTCATCGACGATGACCAAAGTGTAGAAGTTTCCTCCATAACTTTGGACGGCCGATGGACCAAACAAGTCCATGTGTAAAAGTTCTAGACATTTTGTGGTTGAAACCATATTTTTAGGTTTATGACTTGTGTGTACTTATTTTCCAATGTTACAAGCATCATAAAAATGACTTTCAAATTTTAGTTTAGGAAAATTTCTAACGAGCTCTTTAGATGATAGCGATTGTATTAGTCGCATATTGGCGTGACCCAATCTTCGATGCTATAAGATCGAAGTATCATCTATCGAGATTAGACAAATACTATCTTTTGGTGAGTTTCCCATTTTCATTATGTAAAGTCCATTTTTCCTAATTCCTCTTTATATGGTAAAGCCGTCTTTAATTATTTCTCTACCGGTTTCACTAAATAGCACTTTGCATTTTTTATTACATATTTGACCTATACTAAGAAAATTAAAACCTAAATTTTCTACGTGACTAACATCATGAATAGTGAGAGAGTTATGAGAGATTATACCTTTTCTGATGATCTTACTTTTAGTGTTACCACCAAACACCACATTACCTCCGTCTATAGTTTTATAGGATGAGAAGAGATCTTTGTTGCCCGTCATGTGTATTGAGCACCCGCTATCCTTGATCCATTCATCCGGTTCTAATTTAACTTTTAGACGTACATAAATTCATAAAACAACTTAAGCATTCGGTCCCCAATATCTCATGGGTCCGTTAGAGTTATGCATACCATTTGGTTGACTTATGTATGGGTATGGAGGACAAGGACCCCATTGGTTAAACATAGTAGGTTGGTACTGATATTCTTGTTGTGTTCTATAGTTCCAACCAACTTGATGATAGTTGCTTTTAGGATATCGAGTGTTGGATTTTCTATAGAGCGGTTTAGGGTGTGTTTGGATTTTACCCTTTCCAATCCCTTGTCCAAGTTTTAGAATTGGTGGTTGTTTGACATTCTTATAAAATTTTAAAACAAGATTTCTAGTTATTAACACGAAGTCATTTTTCTTTAAAATGTTATTTCCTAGGATTTTTTCATTTCTTGTATTTTTTGCAGAGAGCCGGTTCAGATCGTCAGAACTAGCCGGTTCTCTTGCAGAGGGAACCGACGACGCCGGTTCTACAGAGGGCATTTTGACGTTTTTAGGACTCAATTTTTTGGTTTTAGTGCTGTTACTAGAAGCTATAACCTTTGTGTATCCTAATCCATGTTTATCTTTTGGTGGTTTTTGCATTTCAAGCATTTCTTGTAAAGATGAACTACTATTTTTAAAACTAGCTAGTTTTAAAGTTAGTGAGCTAACTTTAGATTGAAGGTCAAAATATGATTCACATTAAAGACTAATCTCTTTGTTTCTTTCTAGTTGTTCTACTTTTGCTTTAAGTTCGTAAGCTTCTCTTTTAATGCTTCATTTTTTTGCCTTTAGTTGTTTGTTTTTGTTGATAATCCTAAGACTAATTTTGCATAGTTTATCATACTTATTTTCCCATGATTCATTATCTAAAGATGAGCTACTATAGTAAGGAGTATCAGATAATACCTCATTGTCGTCGAGGGCCATGAGACATATTTCTTCCTTCTTGCAATCATCTCCACTATCGCTTTAACATCTGACAACGAATGCCTTTTGATCATTGAAGGAGTGTTTGGGTTAATTAATAATGAAGTGATTTGGATCACCATACTTGAAACATCTTCGATCATCCTTCTGCTTTTTGTCTTCTTTTACTTTTTGGAAGTTCTTTTTGTCGTCATATGGTTGGCGGATAAATTTTCCTCTCCTTCTAAAGAATTTTTTGAAATCTCTTACCGCCATGACGTATTTTTCATCATCACTATGTGAAGAGGTTGCCTCTTCTTCACTTAGGAATTTTATTGCTATGAGAGCAAGTGATTTGTATTTTTCTTTCTTGCTCTTAAAAATCTCCAAGTCCTTTTCAACTACTACCTCATAAACTTTTAGATTGCCAATGAGCTCGTCTAGAGACAGTGTTGATAAGTCCTTGGATTCTTTTATTGCTATAACCTTTAGACGCCATTTGGTGGGAAGAGCCCTTAAGAATTTCTTAACATGATTACGACTTGAAAAGGATTCACAAGTGCTTTTAATGATGTAATAATAGTATTAAATCTAGCAAAAGCGCAATCAATAGTTTCATCATCCGAGATAATGAATTCTTCATATTTTTGAACAAATAAATCTATTTTGTTGTCCTTAACTTGTTTGTTACCTTGATGGGTAATTATTAAAGATTTCCAAATATCTTGAGTCGTATCACTCATAAAAATTCTTTTATACTCTTTTTTTGGTAAGGCATTATATAAGACCATTTTTGCTTCATCATGTTTGGAAATCATTTTCTTATGGTTTTCATCATATTTTTCATAATTAATGATTACGTCCTTGCCATCTTTATCTTTGATGGTAGGTTTGTAATTATCGTAAACTATAATGTACCAAAGATCAATATCTTTAGACTTCACACAAGTTTCAAAACGGTTTTTCTAGTATATAAAGCAATCAGCCTCAAAGAGAGGTGGTCGTTGCATAGATTTACCCTCTTTGTAGTTTTCCAAATCCATGATCGTTTTAAAGTTTTTAAATACAGTGACTTTAAAAACTTTGATAACCCGCTCTTGATACCAATTGTTGAAAACTAGAAGGGGGGGGGGGTGAATAGTTTTCTTGTACTTTTCAAACTTTTGTTATTATCTTATGTGAAGTTTACGCGATATTGATGTTTGAAATATAAAACAAGTAAAGTAAGAGTTAGAAGAATTTAACCGAGACACAAGTATTTATAGTGGTTCGGCTACAAGGACACCTTCCTTGCCCTACTTCACTCCCCGAGTCACCTACTCGATAGTTCGTAAACACTAATCACCAATCTCCTTTAACCGGAGGAGAAGCCTCAAAATGTTGCTTATGCCTTTAACGATACAAAGCTAAATACTGGATTCTTCACACGGTAGAATCAACCCAACAACACTACGCTTGATTTACAATGATGGTGAATACAACTATAACTACTAAATGATGTACAAGTTTCAGCAATGTGAACTTAAAGATTGTATGCAGATGCGAAACAAGATTCTTGGAACTTAATCATCTCAAAAGGGGTGTTTGGCAATTTCTTCTTTGAAAGAAGTTACCTACAAAATGCTAAAAGAAACTATGCAAGAATAGAGAGAATGATCAGTAGATTAGAGTATTTAAGCTGGAAAAAGGGTGAGGAGATAATGAGAAATGGCTTGGTATTTATAGCCAAAAATTCTACTGTAGCCCGAATCTGCCGGTTCTGTTGCGAAACAGAACCGACCAGTATAGTCGAACAGAACCGGCGCATAGTAACACAATCCGAATTTTGATTTCCAAAATCTTGAGAGATCATGTGTAATCTTGTAAGATTTCTCTAAGATTGCTGTAAATGATGATGTTATACATGATGTAAATAATGGCTTGCATATTTTATTTGTAATTCAAAGTAATGCCAAAAATGGAAAAGTAATTTTACTTTCATGTAGATTTTACTAGTTGTTATTAACAAAACATGAAAAGATTGTAAAATAAAATAAATGTTTTTACCGGTTTATTTGTATTAAGAAAGGCTTTAAAAATATGGTAGTATATCTTCATACGAACGTGTGGTTATAAAGAACGTAAAAATCGGACTTAAAACGAATGAGATATAGCCGTTTCAAGTTTGTATAAAAACTTGTACATTTTTCTAAAAACCTGGTTATATAAACTTTTTGTCTAGTTTCTAAAAACGTATTTTTGACCCATTTCAAGTCCAAGTCGGGTTAAACTTATAAAAGAAAGAGTTAACTACATATTTGGTCCTTATGGTTTACAGGGTATAACGGTTTTGGTCCAATAGTTTAAAATGTAACGGATTTAGTCCATTTTTGGTCGACCCGTTACACCTTTGGTCCATTTGTCGTTGACCGTTAGTTTGACTTGTTAAAATAACCTGAAATGACTGAAATACCCGAGGGTGATGACGTTCAATGACTAAAATACGCTTTCCTTCATTATTATTATTATTATTATTATTATTATTATTATTATTATTATTATTATTATTATTATTATTATTATTATTATTATTATTATTATTATTATTATTATTATTATTATTATTATTAACAATAAAACTATCCAACACACTTTCTTTATCACTTTTTCCTTTTTTTGATAACCACCAGACAACAAATCCACAACAATACAAAACTCCAACTAATTTTTAGATCTAACAAAGAATATTGGCAAAATCTTAATTAACCATAACCCTATATCATCTTCAGATATGCTTTCACCTTAGCCGCATGTTTTCGTCACCTCTTTTCGCCGTCCCCGTCCCCGTTACCAATGAAACAATAACCACCCTAGATTAGGGTTAGGGCTTTTATTTTATTTTTGTAAATTTTGGTGATTTTTTAGTTTTTTTTTTAAATTTTTTGGAGATGAGATGAAAAGATGAAGATGAGTTTTCATCTTTATCTTCTTAAGTACATATGTGGTGGTTTTTGTAGGTTGGTTTTGATGGTAGTGGAACGATTTGGGTATTAAATTATTGAACCAGATTCACTGTTGAACAAGATTCAAGGTTTATTAAATTGCCTCAAAAATTGAATCATATGGGCGGCTGAAGATAATAAACTGTATGAGTTTATATTTGGGTAGTGTGTAGATTTTGATATGAAGATTTCGATCTGGTTCAATATTAGAATGGTTAGTGATGTTAAGATTTATGAAGATAACCTTTCTTTCTTTTTTCTTTGTGCGGTTTTGAACCATTTTCTATTTAAGATTGGATGTAGTTTTCTTTGGCGTTTATTCTGGGATGATGAAAGAGGTATGAAGAATATGATGTGGTGACACTTTGATAGAGGTGGTTGTTTTAGGTGTATCTAAATGAGAGTAAGTGTGTTTGAAATGGAAGAAAAAAGAACAAGGAGTGACCCATTTATTTTAATGATGATTTAGGTGAAGATAATGAAGATGATGACAAAAGGGGTGTTTGATTCGTGTTTATGTACTTTTTTATGGCACTAGTTGTTTGTAGGTGTGTAAAATGGGTGTTTGGTTGGGTTTATGGAGGATGATATGGCAAAAGACACTAATGCCCTCGCATTTAATGGTCAAAGTTAGTCAAACAAACGTTTGGACCAAAGGTGTTACGGGTCGACCAAAAATAAACTGGATCCGTTACAATTTAAACTATTGGACCAAAACCGTTATACCCGGTAAACCATAAGGACCAAAAATGTAGTTAACTCTAAAAGAAAACTTGTAGATCATGAATTTTCCTTGAAACTCCGCTTTTGGTCGACCCGCGAATCATTATAACGAAGGAGTTATGCCTTTTTAAAGTCAGACTATTTAAGTTTCTGCATGTATTTTTATGCAAATAGTGTGCTGTTTGAGTATTAAAAAGGTGTTTTGGGGCGTTTTCGAGTCCTTTTGAGTTATAAAATCCTTAGAAAATATTATAGTACAACTTATATATCATTTATACGCGTTGCAAACTTTTAAAAATGTTATTTAGTAAACTAAATAAGATTTACTATATTAATTACTTAAAAATAATAATAGATTATATAATGACGAATAAAAATGGCGAATTAGACAAAAACATTATTGTGACTTATAAAACTAAAATGCAAACAATTAGGCGGTGATATAATGTTATAAAAATATATTGCATCATTTTATTTCGCTTACATAATTCTAAGTCGACCCATATTTAATTAGATTGCATTCGAAACTATTTGTGACATTTTCCTTTGATCTATTTTCTCGAAATCAATACATTCATTAAGTGTGAGTTTATAACCCCGTTTTAACTATTTTACAATTGTTTTATAAATCTCGGGGTGAGATACATTGCTTTGTTTTTATACTTATGAACGCAAGTACTTTTCCTTAAATGACTACGATTAGGCATAAGTAGCGATAATCTATTGTGCCCCAAATATCATGAATCGTTAATTACTTTGTGTAAGTGCGAGTGTTATAAATAGATCTGTTGGGAGTAACTTCCCCGTTCGGGTAAGTTAAGCGCTTACTAGTTTCGGATATCCGAATTAACGAACGTATATCATGTCGAAATTTTAGGTGTTTTGGATTGACACCTGCGTGGGTATTTGATTCCTGTATTTGTTTACATGCAAATGGTGTTGTAGCTTCGGTGTCATGAGCTTAGAAAATCGTAATTATGTTTTATCAATATTGTATGTGTTACAATAGTCATGCCATATTAAAACTTACGATCCAACTTTATTTAATTACTAAACCTATGAACTCACCAACGTTATATTGACATTTTTAATCATGTATTTCTCAAGTGTTTAACTGCCAAGGTGCATTGCAAGTGCATGTGCATGGAGTTTTCATTCTTTCAAGGCATAATTTTTATAGATTTCATTAGCACAACTCTATCTTCGTTGTATTTTAAAGCAATATTTTTCAGTGATGCAAATGTGGGACAAGTTATTTTTATTTAACTCTTTTAATGAAACAACGAAGTTATTTTATCAAACGACTCATTTAGAGGTCGTTCTCTTATATCTTGTGCTTATGTATTATAACGTACCGCCCCCGGTTACCTATTCCGTTGTCGCATATTTTTTGAGGTGTTACAGATTATAACACCCCCATTTTTACATATAGCAGCGGAAGCTAATCTGGGGTATTACTTCATAGTACAACAGTCATAATCATAGAAAACGACTCAAAAAGAGACATTTTTGGAAAATTTAGTTATCTTTCAATAATATATCAGAGATTTACAAAAGGACAGGTCCCAAAATCTAAAAACATAAAGTTTGAATGATAACAGTTTAGCCATCTTCAAGTCCGTGTCACTCCGTGCTATAAGTTGCTCAATTACCTGAGATAAACAAGCTAAAAAGTCAACACAAAGGTTGAGTGAAATTCATAGGTTTTGAAATGTATTAGTTGAATACAAGTTATCATAATAGATAGTAATAATTGCAACGAATACAATTATCAAGGAAAACAATATTATTGTACCTAAGCTCATGACATCAATACGTTAACAGGGAAAATCACCGTAGTGACATTGGTTGAGGAACAAATGTCCCTGTAGAAAGGTAACTTGACAAAGTTACGCATTGAGTCAAATATAGTGCGTTTGGCTACCACAAGCATAGGTATACCAACGGGAGTCGTCACCCCCAATAGATCTATTCACAATATTCGCGTTTACTCGTAAGCAATTAATGGTTCATGATATGGAAATAATGGCACTGGAAGCTACTTAGGCAATAATATATCTGGATAGCATACAGTTGGAAAAACACTTGCATTTCTAGTAAAATAATCATGTTGTTCCAAAATTCATAGTTTAAGCATGTATCCCCCTCGCGGGTTTATAAAGCATGTAAATAAGTAAAAGCGAGGCTATGAACTTCACCTTAACAGGGAAATCTGATTGATGGTAAAAGTATATCAAATGAAATGCGTATGTATGGTAGTATAATGGGCGGGAAATTTAGAATATCAATTGAAAGAACGTAACTTCGTCATGTAACCTGGGGTAATATGTCAAGTCTTAGTTTGATTGTCAAATCTTCATAATGTTTTATCATATTTGATTTATTAATTTATGGATATAGTGTATCACTATTCGGGCAATCATAATCCAGAGGCCACGCAATATTGTTTGAGGAGTTAGGGCAATTTAAATCGTAAACCCAGCAAACTCGTCAGAACAAATACCCAAATGAAACCCCTTACGTGAATTTCCCTAGTAACGTGATACGATAAGATTTTAACATTTCTTCAAAAGCTAGTTGATGATAAATTACTTTTAATATGAAACGTATTTAATTTATAACGCGTCGATCGATAATTAATAACGATAAATGTGTCGAGGTTTAATAAAATTGGGTTTGATAATGTTTATCTATATATTTATAATTTATATAAAAATATATTATTTTATATTTTCAAGAATATCAAATTGGCAAAATATACCTTTGAATTTAAAATAATTACAAAACTAGTCCTTTTAATATATAAAGTATATATTAAATAATCCTTTGACTTTAAAACTTGGAAAAACCAACCCTTGGAGTTATAACTTTCATATAATTACAAAAACAGCCATTGTACTTATTATTTTCCCAATATTTACAATATATACCCTTGCATGCAAAATATTTTACAAAACAAGTCCAAAATTCATGCAAACTTATTTTAAGATTCCAAAAGATATTTGCAGGTTATAGCTTATTAATATACGCTAAAATAAGACGTTTTAACGTAACGAAAGTTTAGATTAACGATACGTTAAGCTAGAAATCAAAACGGGTCGTTTTAGGGTTTAATAATGAAAACGCTTAGGTTTTTAACTCAAATTCTTTTAAGACTTAACAAAGTGATTATAATACTGTTAGATAAGCTTATTAGGATAGATTATAACAAAATTATACAAGTTTAGCTTAAAGATTACATAAAAACATGATTTTAGGGTTTATAAGGTACGGTTTGGATCAAAACCATATAACGAGTAGGTTTTGAGCTCTATATTTTTAACAAGAGTATATTTATGATTATATGAACATAATAAGAGTATTGAAATTGAAATGGAACTTATAGAACCTGGTTTTGAGCTTAATGGTTCAAAAATGGTTTGTATGGGACCTTTTGCATTCGTACGCCTAGAATAACCTTCTCGGGGCTTCAAGACTTGGTTTCTTCACTTGTATTCTGCTCTTGGGACCTCTTAGGACTTCCTTGATTAGTTCTTGGACGCCATTGATAGATAGAAAGAAAGAATGAAGGTGTGAGTTGAAATGAACAAAAGGTGCGCCTATTTATAGGTGTAAATCACCTTGGTGGCCAAGTTTGGAGGAGTAAGGACCAGGTAGAAGTGATAAGGATCAGCTAGGGATGACAAAGAGGGGCTATGGTGTGAGTCTTGTAAGCTAGAATGCAAGGTGGAAGGTTGTGGAGGTGTTTGTGTGCCGCGGATGAAATGAAGCCACAAGGTGGTGATGTAGCTTGCTTGGTGACCAAGAGATGGGTTTAAGGTGCTTGTAAGCTGCTATGGAGCTGAAGTAGGTTGGCTATGGAAAGCTGGGGCGGGAAGGGTAAAGGTAAATGTCTGGGTGATGCTTGGCGTTTGGGCTTGGGTTGGGTTTTAAATATGGGGTAAATAAAAAATTAAGGGAAAAAAAAAAAGGGTGCGGTTTGTTGCGGGTTCATGTAGGGGGCACGAAATTAGGGTTTTCTTAGTTATTTTTTTTCATGTGGTAAGGGTGGAAGTGGATTTAAAGAGGTTAAAAATTAAAATATGTTTAATGATTTGTATTCTTAAGTGTTTTTACAAAAACTTTATATCTTGATTATTTATTGGTTTAGGTTTTTAAAAATAATACGGGTTAAAAAAAAAAACAAAAGAGAACGTGTTACGATTTTAGGAAAAAAAACTAATGGCTCGGGGTTAAAGGGTTTCTAGTTTTAATTTCTTGGTATAATTTCATGAAATGAGGGGAAGGTTTAAAATGGGGAAAGTAAATGTAGTTGGTTTATTTGCTTGCTTTTAATAGTGTTTTGTACCAAAAAATTCCTTAGGGGAAAAAAAAATGGGGGTGGAGGTTTTAAAAATGGGCTTTATTTTGGTATTTTGGTCATGGTCAGTAATGGTACTTGTACAATTATGGCTTTTTAAAAGTGACTTGTACCTTGTTTTAAAGGGAATTTCATAATCAAATTGGGATATTGTTTTAAATTTACCTTGTTTAACATGTTGGCTTTGGGGGAATTTTAAAAATGTGTTTTACATTTTTCATCTTTGAAATTTTGTTTACCTTTACCCCAAAAATTAGGGGTTTAAAGGCATATTTCGTTTAACGGGTTTTAATTGTTTTCATTTGATTTATTTGTGTCGTTGGGAAAAACACCTTTATTAAATGTAGTTAACGTATTTATGGTTTAAATTTAGGAAGGATAAAAATTTAGATTAATTGAGGGGGGGGGACTTTTTGTACTTGGTTATTTGATGTTTTGGCTTGATGTAATCCCCATTGATAGACACAAATAGGGGCATTAGGGGTCGTTGGCGCGGGAAGGCTCGTTTTTTACTTTTAGAAAATGTAAAAAAAATCCATTAACCTTATGGGATTTACGTAAAAAATTGGGGGAATGGGGAAATGGGGGGAAAACAAAAAAAAAAAATTTAAATTTTTGACATGAAAAAGTTTAGTACTTAATACCCATTAAGGTAAGTAGGGATAATTTTACCAAATGGATGGAACAAAATTACCTTTTGAAAAAAATTACGGGTGTTTGTTTAATGGACCCCAAATACCTTACCAGAAATCTCGGTCTCGGAGATTTATTAGTTTGAGTTGATCTTAGGGGGGGGGAGGTGATATTTGGAAAAAAAAAAAACCCATAACGTTTTCTTAGTTTTTCTTGCAGTTTCTTTGGTTCTGATGGGGGCCCTATTTTTGTTTCATTTTCTGGGGTGGGGGTGGGGAACCCACATGACAGTTGCAAAAGGGGTTTGTGTGATGAGTGGTTTACACTTTTGTCCTACCACAGTGGGGATAAAAAGGTGTCCATTTAATATTTTTTTACGGTTTTGGTATGTTGGGGCTTAATTTTTTTACAACATTTAACCTTTTTCCATTAAAAAAAAAAAAACGGGAAACTTTAAATGGACTTTAAAATAATCGTACCCAAAAAATAAATAACATTGTTATTTGGGTTTTTGTGTTTTTGGCATTTTGTTATTGTGCAGGAATAATTTTTTGGATATTTTTTAAGAAAAAGGGAAACAAAAAAAAAAACCAAAGCTAAAAAAAAAGGTGGACAAAAATGCTAATGGACCTGGTATGTGCTTAATTACACATACCATTTTCCATTAAAAACGGACTTAAATGACTAAAAACGTACCAAAAATACATTGTATTTGTATGTTTTGCATTTGTATTGTGCAGGAAACGGATATTCAAGAAAATGATAAAAACAAAGCTAAAAAGGACAAAACCGAGCATGGGAATGAAAAGAACGTGAGCAAAAGTCAGTAATCAAAGTCAAAGTCAACTCCGAGAAGCTGAATCAGAAAAATACAAACTTTAGGGACCAAAAATGCCAAATCATAAAGTTGTATCATTCAAGGACCATCAATGAAATAACTCAATAAGAGTGAGGGGTCATTTCTGTCAAACCCTCAAAGCTATATCACCACAAGGACGAATGGTGAAATAATAAACCACAAACTGAGGGACCAATATTGCCAAAGCACCAAACTTCACCCCTGTTATCCCCAACCTTTATAAAACCATTTTTCCCGCCCAAGCTCAAAACCCCATTTCTAGTAACGGGTTTCCCTTCTTGCTATTACCCTGCAACCCTAATTACACCAAGAAATAAACCCTTCACCTCCACTCCACTAAACCTCACTTCCAAGTTGGAAATCCCACACTTTTCAAAGCCAAATTCGATGGCTGTGATGATTTTTAAAGAAGCACAAAGAATATTAATGGCTGAGATGACTTTGGGAAACCTCTCACACAACAAAAACACCTTTGGTTTGCTCTCACAAAAGAAACACAGTTGGAAGACCCAAGAATTGAAGGCTTAAAGATGCTCTCCAAAACCCTAGAAGAGGATGGAGATTGCTATAAATAAGAGGGCCAAGACACAAGAACAAGGATCTAATTTTTATCTTAATTTTGAGTCTTATTTTGTACGAATTTTAAGTTGTTAAGTTTATTTCAGCTTATTTCTCTTTTCCAAGCATTGTACCAGTTTGAAGTTATAATAAGAGTTCACTTTTCAAGTTAAAATTATGAGTTATAAATTGCATTTTACTTTTTGTTTTCAAAAAAAAATTCAAAATAATAAAAAATTTCTGTCAAAGGGCAATGGAGCATGGTAAATTCAGGATGGCCATGGTTGTAGAGCTTATTGGTAAGCATTAGGTGTGATTGTGGTACTTGAATTCAGTTAGAAAAGCCCAAGGAACTTGTAAGTTCCTGAATTCCATTTTTCTTAAATTCTACTGTAACATTGCTTAATAGAGCTTATTCTGCCTTATTGTTCTTGTTTACTGCTTAGTTTATCTTATTTTCATTGTTTCTTGTCATTTGAACCTTCATATTTGTTTTAATTTCTTTTGTTATTGTTCTTTTAGTCTCTGCCTTCATATAGCTAAAAATCTGTCCATTGCTAGTTTGCTTATTATAACTGCTTATTTATGTGCTTTGAATTGCCAAATAAGTTCTTATTAAGCTATTTAAGGTCTGGTATTAAGAGGTTGTTCATCAAAAATCTTTATATCAAGCTAAATTTTGTTGTCTCAAAAATTAAAGGGGTGTTTGGCATTAGGGGTAAAATGGGTCAAATTGGTTCAAAAATCCATTTGGGTCACTAAGTGAACTTTGTCACTCTAAATTAAGTCCTTTTAATTAGTTTTTAAGAGTTTTCTAAGTGTAGATAATCAAAGTTAAGGTTTGTGTATTAATAGTATAAATTTCATTAGTTAAGTTTGTCATAGTTATAGTTTAAGTCTTTGAAATTTTTAATAGCTAGATTTGCTCGTTTTGATAAGTTGCTTAAGAGTGATATAAGTCCATGTCTTTATGTCTATTTTGAGTGAATTAATGACTTAGAAATGAGCCTTGTGTTCCTGCATTTGTGTTTTTGTGTATGTCATAACTTGTCCAAGTAGCCCAAGCAGTTTTAAAAGCCATCTTTTTAGCTCAAATTTAAATGAGCTATTATTGTTATTAAGCTATGAAATTTGGTATACAAGCTCACTGGAAGCCAATCTAAATTTGTTTGGCATTGGTTCACTCTTTCGAGCTTATTCCCTTGCTTATTTATAAGCCTAAAACAGCCCCCTTGTCTGTTTTATGAGTATTTTTTAGCTCAAGTGCTAATTTGCTTATCTGAGCTTATAGCTCATTTTTTTTGCTTAATTCCTGTGTAGGAGTGCTTATTAGGCCTAGTTAATAAGTTTTCATCAGCTCACTTTCATTTTCTTAGCTTATTTAGTCTTAAAGCTTAGATAGTTTAGGTTAAACTTAAAAATTCAAAAAGTCTAAACTAGCTTTTTCTAGTAAATTTTTCTCAGCTTATTTTTCTTTCAAATTGCTTTTTGATCCTTGATTTATGTAGATTTTTGGTTAGGATTTTTAGTTTTATAAGTGAATAAGCCCAAGACTTTATCTAAAGGGCTTAAAAATAAGCACAAAGGTGCCCTTTTGTCTGTTTGCCTGCCATTTTTGTGTCAGTAGCTTATTAAGCTTTTCTAAGCTTAATTTTCATTCATTTTTGCTTATTCCAATCTACATTTGCTTATTAGGTGTAGTTGAGTCTAAGTTTTGCTTATTTTTCTTCTTAAGTTGCTTATTAAGTGTGAAAAGCCAAAAAGAAAAAGCCCTTTAAGCCTTTGTCCATTTAATCCATTCTGTCTGTTGTAATTGCTTTTTACAGCTTATTCATAAGCTTTTATAAAAAGTCATAGTTGTAAAAATTGCTTATTTTCATATCCTTAACAAGTTTGTAAAAAGAAATTTAAAAAAAAAAGAAAGTGGAAGTCCAGGGTGAGCCTGAGCTTGAACCCAAGACCTCAACACTCTCACCCTTTTTACACACACACTCTACCGCTGTGCTACAATAGCTCATCAGGTAGAGTTTGTGTTGGGTTTATTCTTATACACTTTTTGGCCCATTAAGCCATAAGCTGTTTTAGCTTTTTCGCAGCTTATTGCAATAAGCTGTGTGACCCATTTTATTTTTCTAAGAATCCTCACAACTTCAACTATTTTTTTGTATTTTTTTTAGATTTCTATAAAAACGTTTCGTATTTTTTATAATTTATTTTGTTCAAAATCTTTAAAAATTCATAAAAAATAAAATATTAATCAGAAAAATATAAATCTTTTTTTTTAAATTTTCTTTTATTACATAGTTTCTAGAAAAAATATTAGTGTTTTCATAGGGTCATTTTTGCAACTTTTTATTTTTTTAAAGAACGAGATTCAATCCCGTTCTCATTCTTTCTCGTTTTTAGCTCAAAACACCTTCGTTTTTGTTCTATTTTTTTTATTCTTCATATTTAGTCATTTTTAGCTCATTTAAAGTGAAAATTTACATTAGGGTTAAAATTAGATAATTTAGGTTTTTAGCTCGCGTTTTTACGTCACCGTTTTAGGATTTAAGTTAAATTGCTTTCGTTTTAGGTTTTCTTTTGCTTGATTTTGCATTTTTACTTGTAGTAATAGAAAACC
>BQNB010015001.1:61666-74046 GCA_026074375.1 Tanacetum coccineum
TCCTATCCACGTTGAGGATAGTGACTCTCTTATAGAGGAGATTGATTTATTTCTTGATCCGGATGACTTGATACCACCGGGTATTGAGAGTGATGACTATGACTCGAAAGGGGATATTCTTTTTCTTGAAGAATTGCTTAGCAATGATTCTCTTTCCCTTCCCGAAACTGAGTCATTTCACTTTAATCATTATGATGTTCCGTCATCCCCTCGTCCTCCTGCGAAACCACCATACGATGGAATTTTCTTTGATTTTGAGCTCGATACGGGTGTTTTGACTACTAAAGTGGTGGAGGATATTTCTAAACATTATGTTCTTATGCTTAAACTTTTACCCACCCAACCCACCCTTTGTCCAAATATTGATACTTTGCTTCCATTTTCATCCAAAAATGAGGACAAAGTTTTTAATCCTGGTATTCTTTATTCTCCTCTCTTATCTCATCGAGGAAAATTCACTTCTGATTTTTTTGAAAGCCCGATGATGATTTCTGGAGGGAACATCCCTCTCTTGGATGTTCTGTATCTCTATTTCTATCCTCCTTGACCAGCTCAAGTATGGGGGATCGAGTCAGGCTCAAGACTCGGTTAACAAAAACAAGCGCTTCATGGGTAGCAACCCATGCTTATCCTTAGTAGTAGTATATTAATATTTATTAATAAGTGTGATGTGAGAAGGCTCGCCTCTTCCTTTCTCGTGTTTCGTGTTTTTTTTGTTTATGTCTAGGATTGCCCCAGATTTTGAAGACTCTCGTGCTCGTGGTTTTGTCCATCGTCCACTCGATCTTCAATCCTTAGCATGACTATATGGGAATCCGATATCCTAGATTTTATTGATTTAACGTTTATCTATTAGCATAATTAATAAACGACTTTAAATTTGCGTAGAGACCCCTTAATATTTGGATTATGCCTTGAAATTAGTATGGGGGTGACAGACTCACATTGAGGACAATGTGTAGTTCTAGTATGGGGGGGGGGATCTTTCTATTCAATCTTGCTTGCATTTGCCTTGTTTTCACGTAACCCCGTTTTTCCACCAAAAATAGCAAAAATATGCCAAAATTAAAATTTTCAAAAATTAAATAAGTGTTTTGACACAATGTTGTCTTTTTAAGGATTAAATTTTTACTTGATCGAGCATGTTGCGCTCTAGCTTGCCCCTTAACTTATAAATTAATTATTAGACTAAGCATTCGCGAATCTTTTTATTAAAGATTTTAAATTTGTGAAGAATGAAAAATGATAGAGTTTTATATAAGTTAGATGTTAAACATAGAGTAGTTGGATATCTTTAAGGCTCATAGAGGTTAATTGTGACTTTTTGCTCCCATCAGCTAAATAAACTTTATATAATTGTGAATAAATAAAAGTTACTTCAGGTTTTTACGATTCTTAGTTTAAATCACTTCGTAGAGATTCCTTCTAGTGAAAGTAAGGTACACATCGAGGTTTTGTCAGTGTTGCGGGGAAATCGGCTATTGTCTCTTGTCGGCTCACAACCGATTGGCAGTTGTTAAAAGACCGCAAGACTTGAAATTTGGCTAATAATAATAAAAATTATGTAATAAACCGAAGCCGAAATAAGACCACTACTGTGAGTCCCAAACTGAATAGACCTCTGAAACCTATTAAGGATGATATCCAAGTTGGATAAATACAGTTTGACTATATAGAAACACTGACTATGAATACTATGTGTTAATGCGGAATCTCAACACAAGTACTAAGAAGAACAATGAAAAACTAAATAATAATTTCTATTAATCTGCTTTGAGTGATTACAGATTACTAACTATGAGATATGATTATGTGAGATGTATATTGAACTCGTATGTCTAACTATGCCATGAGAGATCCTTTTATAGACTAAGGATAAACCCTAACAGGCTTACAAAACGCGTAAAAGATAATACATATCTTTTCCTATAATATTTCCGCAACTTTAAAAAAAAGAACCATCATGGATCTTTTTTTTTGCAATAAGGCTTTTGGTTGATCAAAACATCGGGCCACAGTTAGCTCATGTTAGTGGTATTGTAGCAGTGCATTGTAGGAAGTTGGGGAAAACGTTATCGTTTCACTTCTCTTTTGAGTATATGTATAATTATTCTTTTATTACAAATGATATAAGGAGACTGAGACAACGGACTAAAAAAAGGAGGGGTCAGTCCAATCAAGATGCTCTGGCCACTTTTTTGTCCGCAATCTGTCACACTTAGTGTAATAGTTAGTTCATACAAGCAAGGATTACCGCTAGCGTTGCTGCTGGCGTTAATTTTTTCGGAGCGTTGTTGTGGGGCATTAATTTTTATTTTTTCATCGGGTTTATTTTTTCGGTCTCATATTAATAGTCTATTTTGTCTTATATTAAATGACAATCGCCTGCATATTTTTGTTGGCCATGCCGATAGAAAGTCAGTAAATAGTTAAAATGAGAGTATGTGGTATTCCTATTTAACATATTTTACCTTATTAAACAAACTAAAAATGACCAAAAACATGATAAAAATGCATTGTATACATTTGTTTTGTGATTTGTGTCTTGCAGGTACGGATATTTATCAAAAAGGGCAAAATTGAAGCAAAAACGGACAAAGCTGAGCACGGGAATGGAAAGAGCATGAAAAATCAAAGCCGAAGGCGAATTTATCTTGAGTCCAAACCAAACCCAATCCCATTAAACATTTAACCTAAAAGAAACAGTACTTATTGTCTTACACTGATAGTCCTTTTGAATATTTCCTCCATTAGTCCCAAACTTACAAACCCCATTTTTCAACCCTTAACCACTCGTTTAACTTTTAAAACCCTTAATAACTCCATTTTAAAACGTGACCCGCCCAAAAAACAATAACCTCAAGCCCAAATTCTTTACCCATAAACCCAAAGTCAAACCCCAAATTCAATCAAAATTAGAATTATTGTTTCTCTTCTACAACCAAGTCAAACCCCAAATTCAATGTCAAAATTAGAATTACTGTTTCTCTTCTACAACCTTTTCCCCGCCGTTTTCACCCCACACCTCGCAGGGTAAAATAATCTACCAAGTATACGTACTCCAGTGCTTCTAGAAGCTCACTGACACACGTCTGACACATTGGGGAGCCACCTGCAATCCTACAGCAACTAATGGAGCTGAACAGCGGTGGCACCCAATCCAATGTCAAGATTAAGATTGAAACGGTATTTCTGGACGGATAGGATTAAAGCAATGAGAGCGTCCTG
Source organism: Tanacetum coccineum (assembly GCA_026074375.1). NCBI lineage: Eukaryota > Viridiplantae > Streptophyta > Magnoliopsida > Asterales > Asteraceae > Tanacetum > Tanacetum coccineum. The sequence continues at coordinate 64,895 of BQNB010015001.1, forward strand.
AAGACTAGAACCTTCATCACATCACTATAAATAGAAGAGAAGCTCACACAGCTGAAGCATCTAGGAGTAGGAGTAGAGTAGGATAGAATAGCTTATTTTAGCTTATTTGTCTTTTCTTAATGTAAATTTCCTTTAAAAGCCATGTAATCTTTTCCTTATTAATAAAAAATTAATAAAATTGCATTTTACTTTAAAATTGTGTTGTACTTTTATGAGAATTTTGCTTAATATGAGAATAAGCTTTAAATAAGCTCAATAAGCTCTGAATAAGCTGTTTAATGTTCACTTGTACTCTCTAACCAAATAAGCTCACAAAGCTTTATTTTGGCTAATTGATTGATTGTTTAGTTTGGAAAAAGGAAATAAGCATTGGATGATAAGCTGGCCTTGGAAGAGCTTATGGGTTTTTAGATTGCTTATTCAATAAGCTGGGTAGGTTAGAGTTTAATAGGGTAAAATTACCCCTGTTTTTGAGCAAGGAGTTGAGGTACACACTCTTTTTACCATTTTTAGCTTCCTTACTTGTTTAAGCTTATCATGCCTCTTATTTGCTTATTACTTGCTTATCCTATGCCTTTTGCTTGCTTATTATTGTTTAGTTGTGCTCACTCAGTTCCATTTTAGCTTAATATGTTCATTTGTTTAGCATAGAATAGTTTTCATTTGCATTTTCTTATAATATGTCCTTATTTCTAGTATTATAGCTTATAATAAAAAAACACTAGCTTATTAATAAGTCTTTATTTGTCCTTAGCTTTTGCTTAGTTGTACTTTATTTGCTTAATAGTCCTTCTGTTTTCATAAATCTGAGCTTAAATCAACTTTTTGAAGCTTAAAAATGGAAAATCAAATGATAAAGGGGTGTTTGGCATAAGATTCAAAATGGGTCAAAATAGGTTAAAAGTCATTTCTGGCTCTTAAGTCAGATTTAGCTAGCTCAAAATCAGTCTAATAATCAGTAGTTTTACGTTTTCAAAGCTTAAGTCTCAAATTTTAGGTTTAGAGTAGTATTTGAGGTAATTTGGTCTTATTTCCTAGCTTGAATGCTTAGATCTTTATAAGAAGCTATATTTGTTGTTTCATGGCTTGATGAGGTCTTGAAAACATTGAAATGATTTGTCTGAGTTGCAAATTGATTTGAGTTTTTCAGTTCAAAATCTGTCATAAAAGTCTTTACAAAATTTTCAAGATAAGCCAGCTTTTGTCAGCAAATTTAGTTTAGATAAAATAAGTTTTAAGGTCTGATTTTTGTTTTATAAGCTCTTTGATCAACAAGCTAAATCTGTTTTGAGCTTTTGGGTCTTTTCAATAACATTTACTAGCTTAAATCTTAGGCTCAAATAGCTATTTTGTCTCTCTTTAAAAACTTGAAAAAAATCTAAAAAAATAGTGTAGCCTGTCTGATCTAGCTTTTTCATTCATCTTTTTCTTAGCTTATTTGATTTTCAAAATACTTTTTGACTGTTGATTTAAATAGTTTTAAAGCTTAGCGTTAAGTTCTTTCAAGTCCTTTGCCATAAGGTTCCATTTAGTGTCTTAAAAATAAGCTCAAACGTTGGTATTTGTCATTCAAAACTGCCAGTTTTTCCTTATTTTCATTTTAGCTTTTAAAAGCTTTTCCAGCTATAATTGTTAGTTAACCTCTGTCATTATAGCTTATTAGGACTAGTTTTAGGCTTGTGTTTAGCTTATTAGGTTTCCCTTTAGCTTATTGAGTTTTTAATAAGCATTAGCAAACATAGCAGTACTAACTCAAAGTTAGTACTGTTGATGGCAGAAGTCCACGTGGCAAGGGCACTACTAATTCTGTTTAATTTCTATACAAGTCATGGAAAATAAATCAAACGGTGTATATGTAATGCGTAGTAAGAAAGCAGAAAAAGGGACGCGTGGCAGCAAGACAGTTGCTGGATCAAATTCATTAGGATGCCAATCAGTGTGACACCAAAAGAGAGCACATGATTGGATGAATTAGTACCTAATGATTGGGTCCAAATTTACAAAACTTACCCCTCACACCCATATAAATTGTAACCACTCCCCTCATTTTTCCCCATCTAGTTAATTAGTTAGTTTCATTTTTTTTAGTGTAGTTTTTAGCTTATTTTCATAAATGTAATTGCTTATTTTCCATTTTTATACTTATTGTACTCAACTCTTGTCTCAAGCTTTTTAATATAATGTAATAGATTTGGCTTAAAGTTGATTATAAAAATGGTTTGCTTATTTTGTTGCTTATTGGTTCGTTAATCTTTAATTTCGTGTTGCTTAATCTTATAGCTTATTTCGGTTTGTCCTAGCTTATACATGAATAAATTGATTTATGCTTATGTTTTCGTTTAAGTTTGCTAAAAAGTTGATAAGGTACTTATGTCGGTAATTTGTTATTTTGTTCGATATGCTTAATGATCTAAATTTGCTTATCGGTATTTAGATCTCAATAGTTTATTAGAATTATGTTTGCTTATTAATTGTTTTTTTAGACCGTTTCGTTTCTTAGTTGAATTTTTGATGTTATTATAAGTTGCTTTTTGATGTTTATGGTTCGAACTAAGCGTGCGTTTGGCACTTCTTAAACAGTTAGGCACGTTTGATTTATAGAAAATTAGCAGTGAACAAAATCCATGATAAAATCCATGTGTATCCTCTTAATGATAAAATCCATGTGTTTCATTTAGGCACGTTTGTTCGTTTGATTTATCTTATTAATGATGTGTTTTAATGGATTTTGTAAAGTAAAAGTGGGCCTCATTTTATTCCGTGTTGAATTAGAGTATTATGTAGTAACAGTTTATGAAATGAAATGTCGTTAGTTAACATTTTGTTTTATATTTTGTGTTTGGTACCGGTCTACTCATGAGGCGAGGAGCTTAAGGGTTTATTTAGCTAAACCGACTTTGATTAGTTGTTTTAGTTAAATAAATCGGGTGGTATTCGTTTAATTGCGGGTCTCCAATTCGGTTCCATTTTCTTTCCTTTTTCAATTAATTAGTGTAGTTTTTATTTTATCATTTTATAATATGCTTTGATTTTTGCCATGCTTAGTGTAGATTTATTTTTAAATGCTATGTTTAAATTCATTATGAGTAGTGAGTAGATTTAGTAGTGCTTGTTAAGTGATTTGCAATTTAGGTGCGGGTTTAAAAAGATTTAAAAAATATTCAGTCATAAGTTTTGTCTTTTCGATTTACATTCCGTCATTTATTTTTAATGCAATTTAATTTCTTGTCATTTATTTTTAAGCATTTCATTTTACTTGTCATTTTAATTCGTTAAACCTAAGCCCGCACTTAATGAACATTTCACGTCACTTAGAAAGCATTTTTTAGATCATTTTTAATATAATCTTGTAGTTTTAAATATTAGTTTAATTTCCAGTTCGAGACATATTCGTGCGAGTTGTGTGGGAACGATTCTCACTACGGTTATGATTGTCCATCACGAGTCCCGCTTGTTTATGAGCCGGAACCATGCTACAATAAAAACTTTAGTGATAATTATTATCCACAAGATTCACCGAGTTTTTCTCAACAATATCTTTGTTGTGCTTATTGCGGGGGTCCTCACTTTGATTATCAATGTCAACCGATTAATGAAACTTACTATGAACCTAATCCGAGTTATGATTCTTCCGGTTTTGACCAACCACAACCCTCGCAAGACTTTGTCGATAGTCAAGGAATTCTACAAGCCCTTAATAAAATGCAAGAAGAACTTGAAGAAATGAAACAGGATCGAAGAAAAAAAAAGAGGATATGAGTATCGAGGAAATGAGGCATGAGCAGCAATTGGTTGATTACGAAATTAAAGATATCACGAATGATTTGGGTTATAAAAGATTTCGAGGCTGAAGACGATTGATGAATGAATATGAGAGAGATTGTGAAGATTAGAATTCTAGAACTTAAGCAAGGATTTTAATGTAATGGGGCAGTGAAGTTCAAAAAAACGGGCGCAAGCTTACAATGAAGATCAGTTATGTGCTGCCCGTCGTCGCCATGTTTTCTATTCCTTTGTCGACGTAGGATGATTATCTTACTTTAGGAGATATTATGTTCTGATATTCTACATCTAAAGGCACATCACACCCGACTTACCGATCGAGGAGCCCGATAACTCTCTAAGTATGGGGGACGAGCATCTTGACACTACTCCTAGTATTGAGAACCTTGTCCCAATCCCAAGTGAGTTCGAGGGTATTTCCGACGATACGAGTGATGTGCCTACTTGTGATAATAATCGTGTTAATGTTGAAATTGATTTTGTGGAATCTTTGATTAACCGTGATACTTCGATTGTTCATTCTTCTAAGATTGACCCTATTCTCGAGGAGTTCGCCGGTGAACTCGCTCATATTGCTCCAATTCCACCGGGAATTGTTGAAGCCGATCCGGATGATGATACTTCGAGTGATGACGATGATTTTGAGGACGTCGATTACGTTAGCTTCGAGGAGATGAATGATGTCGAACAAGAAGAGAAAGAGTTTGATTTAGAAGATATTCTCCAAATCCAAGACGTTATCCTTCGTGAGAAATTGTTGAAAATAAGTCGTCTTATTATTAATATCGAATCTTTGAAAGACAATCCTATTCCCGTTACGGATAATGATTCGTCCGATACTTCTCTTTCTTTTTCAAATAATTCTTTACCCGAATTCGAGTCTTTTAGCAATCATACAGAAGAGACGAGAAGTGGCAGTACCACTACTCATGCTAATTACTCTCTTCCCGAGTATGAGTCATTTTTGTTCTTTTTTTGATTGAGCCTGTATCTGGAGGGTTGATTAGCATTGATAATTCAAATAACACATTTGGAGATTCGAGTTTGAATCCATTTCAATTCGATCTGTCATTTCCTGCATCCTCCTCGGGAAACCACGGATGGTTGAGATTTGCTTATATTTGAGCCCGATGCTCCACACGTGATTGATAGTTTTAATGTGGCTTATGATGACAATGGGAATTGTGAGATTGAATCTTTTCTCAAAATGTATAAAGATGACGGATTCTTCAATAGTGTCTTCAGAACTTTTCTCCCGTTTCTCATTTACCCTGAGGTTTCTCCTTTATTTTGCTCCACCGGGACGTGAAGATACAGAGTCTTTGATCCCCGGCATCTCCACTTAAGAGCTGTTGGGTTCTCATGGGATGGAACTTTCATGTGCTTTAATGTTTATCCAAACATTAATGAAAGCCCGATTGAGATTTTCTTTTCCATTTGCTTCCCCATGGACAACTTAATTCGGGGTCGAGTCAAGCTCGTGACTTGGTTAACAAAAACAAGCTTTTGCTATCTTTGTATACTATTTTCTTACAACTAATGATTGAGGGGGCTCTTTGCCTTTCCTTTCTCGTGTTTCGTGTTTTGTTGGTTTGTGTTGTTTTGTCCAGGATTACCCGGATTTTGAAGACTCTCGTGCTCATGGTTTTGTCCATTCGTATATTCGAGCTTCATATCCTCAGCTTCATTTAGGGAATCCAATATCCTAATCTTATCGATTATCGTTTATCTTTAGCATACTTAATAAATGGCTTTAGATTTGCGTAGAGAACCCTTAATACTCGAATTATGCTTTTAAATTAGTATGGGGGTGACAGTCTCACATTGAGGACAATGTGTAGCTTTAGTATGGGGGGGATCTATCGATTTGATTATACCTGCAGCCGTTGTTCTCACGTAACCCGTTTTTCCACCAAAAATATGTGATTTATATGAAAAATAGCAAAAAATTTAAATTTTTATGCATAAAAAATAGTGAAAATGTTGTAAAAAATAATGTAATAAGTGTTTTGGCATAAATAAAGGTGAGAACGAGAAATAAATTTTGACCCGATTGGTTTTAAACCTTAGCTTTTTACTTAACAATACCGATGTTTGTTATGCTAGTCTTAAGTAGATTTTAAACATGCTAGACTCTTGATTGTATTAAGTAAATGAAGACTAGGTAGTTAATCCATGTTTAGATTTTAATTATGTATCGAGTTGCGAATTTATCATGGCTAAGGCGTCTCGCTTGAGTCTATTTCTAGATATTTTAAAATTGCGTTTAAAGACACGAGAAAATGTAGTTTTATTATAAGTCATGACTTAAACGTAGAATAGTTCGGCGTTTTCTTTCAAATGACCTCAAATGTTGTTAATTGTGGCTTTGTTGTCTCTCATTAGCTGTTTTCACCTTTATATATTATTGTTGAATAAATAGGGTTGTGCGGTTTTTTGGTTAATAATTAGTCTATAGAAGTTTTTCTTATGTTCCTTTGTGATTAGGATGAGTACACCATCAGGAATACTTAATTTGGCCCCCATACTTATGTTATCACAATAATAAATATTTTGCTTATCCTTAAAGAGCCTTTAGGTATATGGGAAAGTAGAATTCAATAATAATCCAAGATGATAAAAGTTTGCTGCATCTTGTCGGCTACCAACCGATTTTACAGCTTTCTAAAGGTCGAGAATGTATATCCGACGGGTGAAATATAGTTTGCTAGTCTTGTCGGATGGCTGTGGCCGATGTTGTAGCCTTCTAAAGGACTAAGGTTTATTAGATGTTGCTTAGATTTCGGTGTCTTATTTTGTACCTTAAAGTAGCCTAAGGGTATATGGCTTTGCAAATAAGATCTTGGGTCCATGCTTGTCTTAAGGCCTTTAAGGTATATCCCTTATGACATGAAATGGTTGCCTTGCTTAAGTGCTCTCTTAAAAGCTAAACGCATAAGTTTGGTTGCTATCGATGTAGTAGCTTTAATCTTGATGTCATTTGAGCTTTTGAAGTGTGGGTTAGAGAGTATTATTGTGTTCTTAACGTTACGCTTTTATTTTTGGAAGGTAGGAGTAGTACGAAATAAATTCTTAATAGAAGCCTTCGGATGTGTATAGATGACTTATCAATAAAATCTTGGAGATACAAATAGGAAATAAGGGAGAAAGTAAGTACACAATTAGTTATCTATGAGTAGTGTTAGTATAATGACTTGTATTTGACTAATGATTTGTTTTTTTAGCTTAGTATATGGAAAAGTGAAAGTTGGGGACGATGAATTTATTTTGCTTGTTCTATGATCCTAAGTAGTAAAAAAAAATGAATATGAAAAATATAATGTTATGAATTGATGGAAAGTTATAAAAAAATGTAAAAAAATAAAAATATTGAAAGAAAACGGGGGCTGTTTCTTAACTTTTGATTTTCTTAATTCCTTAGAGATGAGCACTTTGCTACTTTTCGAGGTGATTAGTTTGAGGGGATTGGAATTTTTAATTTTAAGCGAGGATTATTACAGTGAGTTGAGACACGGCACTCGTACTTTAGATATGGGGAAATTTGTATTCCGCTATTTTATACATACTTTTACCAGGTGAAAAATGAACCCAAAAAGACCAAAACCATAATTAAAATGGCAAATATATGTTGTTTTTGTCGTTGGTATTGCACGGTACGGATATCAATGAAAAAGATGCAAAATAAAGACGGGGTAATCCGGTCAAAGCCGACACGAGATGAAAGAGAGTGCGAAGAAGTACGAAGTCTCCATCGGTGCCCTCGAATTTTATGGGGCCAGCCGTAACCATTTAAATGGGTCGGGCCCAACATTGTTAATAAAGCCCATTACAAGCCCAATTAATTAAGTGTGAAATTGGTTCTCAATGTTTATACATGATCTCAAGTCACCTGCGAGCGCGCAAATAAACATATAAAAAGTCTCAGTGACCACGCACTGAAATGGAATGGACAAATGATGAATCGACACGTGGCGTTTTATATGAGTTCTCACTTTATATCAAATAGAACGAATACTAGTAAAACGATAGAGGAGCAAGTCATGTGCAAGTTTAATTAATTCCAAATGTGGCACGTGAGGAAGCACTCAAAAGTGTTTGGACGAAAGGCAGAAGTCCACGTGGCAAGGGCACTACTAATTCTGTTTAATTTCTATACAAGTCATGGAAAATAAATCAAACGGTGTATATGTAATGCGTAGTAAGAAAGCAGAAAAAGGGACGCGTGGCAGCAAGACAGTGGTTGGATCAAATTCATTAGGATGCCAATCCGTGTGACACCAAAAGAGAGCACATGATTGGATGAATTAGTACCCAATGATTGGGTCCAAATTTACAAAACTTTCCCCTCACACCCATATAAATTGTAACCACTCCCCTTATTTTTTAGATCTAGTTAGTTAGTTAGTTTTATTTTTTTAGTGTAGTTTTTATATTATTTAAATATGTAATAGCTTAATTTTCTTTTCTTGCTTATTGCACCTTTATTATTTCAAGATCTTAATACATTGATGTAATAAAAATAGTTTAAAGCTTGTTGATGATCTAGTTTTGCTTTTTGTTCAATAAATATCTCGTTTCCATTTTCTTTTTCGTTTGGCTTAACATCGAGCTTATATTGTTTGGATCATCCGTCCGTGAGTTTTTTTGGCTTATTTCGTTTCGTGAGATAAGTAGTTAATATGCTATAAGTGCTTTTAGATTTCTAATTTTTGATTTCGTTTGCTTATTGGTTCAAATAATTGCTCACTAGTCTCATCAAATCCGTTTCGTTTCTTGTTTATTAATTGGTTAAAGTTTGTTAGATTAAGACCGTTTCGTTTCTTAGTTGAATTTTTGATGTTATAATAAGTTGCTTTTTGATGTTTATGGTTCGAACTAAGCGTGCGTTTGGCACTTCTTAAACAGTTAGGCGCGTTTGATTTATAGAAAATTAGCAGTGAACAAAATCCATGATAAAATCCATGTGTATCCTCTTAATGATAAAATCCATGTGTTTCATTTAGGCACGTTTGTTCATTTGATTTATCTTATTAATGATGTGTTTTGATGGATTTTGTAAAGTAAAAGCGGGCCTCATTTTATTCCGTGTTGAATTAGAGTATTATGTAGTAACAGTTTATGAAATGAAATGTCGTTAGTTAACATTTTGTTTTATATTTTGTGTTTGGTAACGGTCTACTCATGAGGCGAGGAGCTTAAGGGTTAATTTAGCTAAACCGACTTTGATTAGTTGTTTTAGTTAAATAAATCGGGTGGTATTCGTTTAATTGCGGGTCTCCAATTCGGTTTATTTTCTAATCCTTTTTCAATGAATTAGTATAGTTTTATTTTATCATTTTATATGTTTTGAATTTTGCCATGCTTAGTGT